>CM035139.1:27133636-27386291 GCA_020205605.1 Panax ginseng
TAAAATCTTTGGGAAGTGCTCGAGAAACCTTAAATACATAGGAGGCCGTGAATACAAGTTATGATAGATATCATATGTCAGGAGAATTATCCTTGGTTGACCCAATAGACCCCAAAGAAAAAGAGAAGATTACTATCATCTTCTTTCGATGGTGAGTCTTCTCTTGACATATAACTATCTCCACTTGTCTCCAGTGAAAATTATATTTCAAATAAACTCCGAGATCATATAGGTAGTGCTTCGTAGATATACTTTCGCAAGTGGATGTGCCTGACCACATCTTATGATAACACGAGGTTGTATGTCATTAGACATCTTGTATGATAGTGGCAAAACACCCCTTCAAAGTTGGGTTCACCTCACCTATTCGGTTCACCAAAATTAAATATCAAATAGCGTATACAATCTGACACACTTATCTAAAGTTCTCGATAAAATTATTTCCATACTATTTAGGGAGAACCTCAAGCATGACTATAGACCACAGATTCTATTCCCTGTTATCCCAGCTCGACTCGGCAACACTCTTATTACACGAAAGGAATTGTGAAGCAAAGGGTGAGCCTGACTAGCCCGATAAAGAATATCATAACTAAAGATAATTAAATTATCAATAGCTTTCGTCGATAATAAATGGGAGATTTAGAACATATGGTAGATGATAAAACTTTTCAACCATAGTTGCGGTGAACGAGCAATCCATTAAAAAGTCGAATAGACCATCGGGTCTATTATCTTCTCCATGTTAAAAGTCCACTTTGATAATGTTTTATCCTGTAACATCAATCGACAATTCACATCCACAATCATATGAATAACTCATAATCATAATTGTGATTACGAATTCCTTTTTCGCTTTTGAGGCGAAGATAATTTTCATCACCTATCTTCTGAAACATCAAAAATCATGGTTATACCAAATCACAATTCCTGCTGCTCATAATCATACTAATAAATTCATCTTTGCACTCGGCCGAAAGATATCTATTTATATAACCGATAACCAACAGTTCATCTTTACTTTCTGAGGCGAAAAGATATACAATAAAACCAATAACCAATGAGTCCATCTTTTGCCTCTGGGCCGAAGATATACAATTTATAAAACCAATAATCTTTGAGACTCGACTTAATAGTATCACGACCACGAATTATCCATACCTTCACTGGGCGAGGATATTCGTGTTTTCAATACAGTCATGATTATCTAGAATAATCCTGGTCATAATCATACCAAGTCCATCATATGCTTTCTGGGCCAAAGATGACTTTTACCACATCATTTGTAACATTACGGTCATGATTATCTTAGAATAATCCACAGTCGTAATCATACCAGAGTCCATCTATACTGCGTAAGTCACGAGATGACTTTCAACCTGATATAAGCATGAGGATCATGACAGCGATATAAAGAATCAATCAAATGAGATAAAGGATAAATATTAAACATTTATAATATAAATTATCGGGGTTCAAGAATATCCAATGTTATCAATCTTAATAATCTCATAATCTAATATCATTAATATTATAACAATATTTTAATTATTTCTTAAACTTATAAACAATTTATTTTAATTGTTTACACTTTACCAAATAATGCATTTAATCATTCAAAAATGCCATACTCATAAGATTTCATCACCGATGATCAAATCCCTTATCAAAAATCTGCATATACCTATATAGGATTCCCGAGCCATAAAATCCTATTTACCGATTTTCAACTTCACATAACATATTTAACTCATATACTCATAACTAGTGCATTTTCATGAAAAATACCAAATCGGTCCCAAAAATATTTCTTTTACGGGATTTAGCGAGAATATAGTCCCATATTGAACATATATTTTTCTCGAAATTTTAAAATTCATTTACTATTTTTCATAAATCAATTTCTAATTAATTCTTAAGAAATTAGCTACCTCAAGTTTAACTCAGAAATTCCCAAATCTTGGCGAGGATCTTACACATATTAACGTGATCTTCGGTTTAAATTTCATAGTCATCGGAGTTATAGAACTCGGTTATAGCATTTTAAATCGGAAAAACCTAAATATTAAAATAGTCATAACTTGCTCATTTTAAGTCGGAATGAGCTCATTTTTGGACGAGGAGGTACTTTATACCATATATTTTCATGTCCCAAAAAGGCGAATTTTTCTCACAAATTAAGTGGTAAAAATGCCCTTTTAAATTTCTAGGCGATAGCTTTTTGGTGTTTTGCGACTTTTGACTCCTTTGCTAAAATCGGTCCACGAAAATCTACAACACCTTTTTAGTGATTCCACTTGGATAAGTTAGAAAACTCATAGATCTAACTCTAGAACTTGACCACACTCAAAAATTCAAAATATAATAGGAGATATGGTCGATTGAATTTCATATTCCATTTTCACCAAAATCGATTTTCAACCCTTTGTGATTTCTAAGAAACTTTCATGTTTTTCACATAATAACCAACATAACTTATCATAACACTTACTAATACTACATATACCCATGATTTTCATCGGTCAATGCTTTTATTATGACTTTCATCATAATCAGCGTAAGCAGATCATTTCCACAATTTAATAAGGAATGAATGAATAAGGATCATTCACCATGCATGTGGTAATCCACATAAGCAGTTATTCAACGAGAATAATAAAGAATGGAATAATGAAGAATTCACCATGCATCACGATAAGAAGCTTACGGACGTAGTTATTCTCAGCGAGAATAATAAAAAGCGGAACCCGGTCGAGGCGTAATTGCATGCAGGCGGGATATTCAACGAGAATAATAAATAATGGAACGGTCATGCGTAAAATACAGACGGGATATTAAACGAGAATAATAAAGAATGGAATAATAGAAGAATTTCACCATGTATGCGATTGCTTAGCATAGGCGAGTTATTCAACATAATAATAAGGAATGGAATAATAGAAGAATTTCACCGTGTATAGGGTAGTCGCGTATATGAGGTTATTCAATAGAATAATAAAGAATGGAATAATGAAGTTCTCTTCATGAATCTGAAAGAAATAATACCCCCTTACGAGTACAACAAATAATATCCCTTACCTTAGAACAAAGCTGGATATAGGAGTAGTGAAGTAGCGAGAATACTTTTCTTCTTTCTCTCTATAGTTTCTCTCTCTACAGAGTTTAGAGTTGAATTGAATTAAGTAAGAAATAATGAAGGAATGAGCTTCTATTTATAGGAGAATGGGGTGAATAGTAACTAATTTCTGAGCGGTCGGATTGATTTACTTTTAAGCAGACGGTCCAGTTGGTTTACTATAAAATATTCTAATAAAACAAAATCTTTTAAATAAAATATAATATATTCTATTTATAATCTAATAAAAGCGAATAACTTTATAAAAGTATTTTTTTTATATAAAAAGATTTTACTATCTGAAAACCTTATCTGAAGCCTTATCAAACACTTATGCATAATAAAATATAATATATTCTAATTATTATACAATAAAACAAATAACTTTATAAAAGATTTTACTATCTGAAAACACTATGCATAATAGAATATAATATATTCTATTTATAGTCTAATAAAGCGAATAACTTTATAAAAGTATTACATTTTATATAAAAAGCTTTTACATTTTATTACATTAATAATACTAATAAAACAAAACTTCATCATCATTATTATAATTCACATTATTAATCGACCGGTCGTTTCCCGGAAAGAGGGGCTTTCGATAAAGATTTTCTCCTATTAGTGCTTGATTAGGTGACCAAACCTCTCCTTGGCGAGAACTTCTAGACATCGTTAATATTGCAAATAATAATATTAATAACTTTGTTATCTCAATTATTGATTTAATAATATATAAAATATCGACAATAATTGAATCAAACTTAGTGACTTCTCACGTAAGCATTAATAATCAATATAGTGTCTTTCTTATGCGAAAGAGTAGTGCTTTTAAAGGTGAGCTCAACTAGCCCGATAAAATATTATGACTATAATGCGAGAATAAATTATCATTAGTCTTGACAATATTAAAGCGATAAAATACAATAGACATCAAGTTTAAGCTGCGGTGAATAAGCGATCCATTAGAAGAGTCGAGTAGAGCATGATATCTACTATCTTACATGTTTTAAAATATTTTCATCAATTTTTATCATTTGAGACTCGACAATAAATAAACCACATCATCGAATCATCCACTGCACTACGGGCCGAGGATATTCATTAAATCATCGATAATTCATGACTATCTTAGAATAATCCACTGGTCATAATCATACCAAAATTGTCCATCGATACACTTCTACTGGGCCTTTGAGGACTTTTACCACATCATTTATAACATTACGGTCATGATTATATAGAATGATCCTAGTCATAATCATACCAAGTCCATCATATGCGTAAGCGAAGATGACTTTCATCACAATATAAGCATGAGGATGATGATGATGATATAAGCATTAATCAAGCGAAAACAAGGATAAATATTAAAGACTTTAAATTTATCCAAATATTATCAATCACTTAATAAACTCATAATCTAATATTATTAATATTATAACAATATTTTAATCACTTCTTAAACTTATAAACAATTTATTTCAATTGTTTACACTTTACCAAATAATGCATTTAATCATTCAAAAATGCCATACTCATAAGATTTCATCACCGATGATCAAATCCTCATCAAAAATCTGCATATACCTATATAGGATTCCCAAGCCATAAAATCCTATTTTCCAATTTTGTTACTTCACATAACATATTTAATTCATTTACTCATAACTAGTTCATTTTCATGAAAAATACCAAATCAGTCCCAAAAATATTTCTTTTACGGGATTTAGCGAGAATATAGTCCCATATTGAACATATATTTTTCTGGAATTTTAAAATTCATTTACTATTTTCATATGGCCAAAAGCTGCGAATATTTAGACATTTATCATAAATTGTACTTTTGTCCAAAAATTCCGAAATTTCTGAGGTATACTCTTGTTATATACATGTACTCCCAATAAAAATTTCCAATTTTGGAGTTAACCACAAAGAGTTATAAGGGTTTACTTTTAAAATAGTCTTTTCCCATAAAATCCATAACTCTTAATCTATACATCCAAAAATCGCCATTTTTGGACACAATCTAGAAAACTCATCAAATTATCATTTCAAATTTTTCCGAGATTTTTTTTGAGGTCGAAAAGAAAATTTTTGAATGAAAGTGCGGTAATGGAAGAAACCGAGATGAATGAAAATTTATTCATATGAATACAAAGGATCATTCACCATGCATGCGGTAATCCACATAGGCGAGGTTATTCAACAGAATAATAAAGAATGGAATAACGAGAAGAATTCACCATGCATGCGATAGGCCGCGCAGAGATAGGTTATTCTCAGCAGAATAATAAAAAGAATGGAACGGTCGTACGTAGCCGCCATGACGGAGACGGGATATTCAGCAGAATAATAAAGAATGGAACGATCATCGTAAATCAAATATAGCAGCGAGGATATTCAACGAGAATAATAAAGAATGGAACCCGGTCATGCGTAAATCCGCTTACAGACGAGGATATTCAGCAGAATAATAAAGAATGGAATAACAACAGAATTCACCAGGCATGCGATAGACCGCACAGACAGGTTATTCCACAGAATAATAAAGAATGGAATAACAGAAGAATTTCACCATGTATGCGGTACTTCGCATAGACAGAGTTATTCAACATAATAATAAGGAATGGAATAACAATAGCTCTCTTTGAAAGAAAATGAATCTGAAAAGAAATAATACCCTTACCTTACCTTAGAAAAGCTGGATATTGGAATAGTAGAGGTAGCAGACTTCTCTTCTTCTTTCTCTCTATAATTTCTCTCTATAATAATTGCTCTAAAGCTTTAGTGAATTGGTGAGAAATGAAGGAAGAATGAGCTTATTTATAGGAAAATATAGTTTCGATAATTATTGCGTTTTGGGGCTCGAAATATTCTGATACAATACCTCGACTTTTCTTTCATTTTTAATTTAGTCCTGCCAAGTATTATCAAACTTGCACCACCTCCCTAATAGTAAATAATGTGAATCAATAGTTCAATCATGTGAATCAATAGTTATAATCATGTGAAAATATGAATTACGGTATAGTACCTCCATACATACCTCCATTTTTAACTTAGTCATGCAAGTATTATCAATCTTGCACCAACTCCCTAATAGTACAAGAATGTGATTCAATAGTACACACATGTGAACAAATAGTTATATAAGCATGTGAATTAGTAGCAATTAATTGCTCATTTATCAGATTAATTACACGATTTATCAATATAACCCCAGGACATCAATTATCATCGGAATAGATGTCGATTTCCACTAACACTAATAATCCCAACACAATGGAACTATCAAATTCATCTTTAATCAACACGAACTTATTCATCATTAATATTATAACTCACAATATTTAACAACGGTCGTTCCCGAGGAAGAGGGGGCTTTAGATAAGGATTTCTCCTTATTTAGCATGATTAGATGACCAAACCTCTCCTTGTAGAACTTCTAGACATTGTAAATATTGCAATTTAATAATATGAATAACTTTGTCGTCTCAATTATTGATTTAATAATATATAAAATATTATCACGAGATGATCTTTGTGACAATAATCGAATCGATAATATGAGAGATATGATGCGACAATTCTTGTAGCAATAATTGAGTATATTGGTGACTTCTTACGTAAGCATCAATAATCAATACTGGGTGTGCTCTCTTATGCAACAACCCAGCGTATTACTTGTACTTTTACTCTAGGGTAGTTCAGCGGTTTTAACGGTAACACTTTTCGTAGTTATTTTTATAAAATGATAATTACATCGTTTTCTAACTACTGACAATACTTACATTGTGGGGTCCACTGATGATTGTGCCGTAAATACGGATATTCCTGAAAAAAAAGAATATTCCGAGCCAATCGAATATTATATAACAACTTGCTTACTTTGCAAAATTTATAAATATTACCCACAACTATAACATTATATCAAATCCACACCATAATATTCAAAAAAAATATTTTGAGAAATTTAAATCTTTATTCATAAAATTTGGGGTCTCCTGATCTCCCTCTTATGAAATTTTGCCCTCGAAATTTACGTATGCGATACTGGTATCTTAGAAGAGGTGAGGATACCTTGACTTCATTTGATTCTAACTCTTGAGGTATAACCTTTGAGTGTCGAATAGGATCCTTCTTATCAAGATTTTAACATGTATCTCCTCATACATTAAATCTTACGCTATCTCGTCTAGTTCAATTTAATAATGTGGTTTGGGTCATCCACATATTTACGTAACATCGATCGTGAAAAGCGTTATGAACACGCGACATGGTGGTGGTGGTAAAAGCGAGTCTATAGATCCCGATTTCTACTCGATCGAGAGATTTCAAAATGGGCGATTAAATCGAGGGTTGAGATAACGCCTTCTTGAACCTTCTTCTTCACATTCATCAGATTGGTGTGTAGCTTGGCGGCTTTAACTTTATCGATTAAAGTCGATTCTACTTTCGTATATTCGTTATCTTCACGTGGGTCCCTAGAGTCTTTAACTCTATCTTCATCATTTGTAAGTTATCTGAAATGGGTTTTTTGTGTTAACAACATCGCTTTTCGTAAGCGTATCGATCTTCTACTACTCAGCAGCGTCGGCTACCCGTTCGCTCTTCCACGATGATATTGAGTGGTATAGTCGTAATCTTCAACGGCTCGAGCCAGCGTCTTTGGTAGCATAATCGTTCGTTCTAGGTGAAGAAATATTTAAGGGTTTTAGAAATGGGTTTTGTCTTTGAGGTCGATACAAAATTCGATTTCACGCTCTAGGGGTAGGCTAGGAAGTTCTTCAAGAATCGTCGGAAATTTTTATTAAGCGAAATAAAAAAAAAGCTGTGACTCTCATCCAAGACTTGGATATACGTCACATTGATACCTATCAACTTTGCCATAGATTATTCACGGCGTCCCCTACGGATATTACGGGCGGTGTATTCCAAGACTTGGAAGTCACCGGTGAAAGGCTCGGGGCTCTTTCTTATGGCTTGATATGACAATGATTGACTTTAGTGGTTTGGTTGCTTGAATTCACATAATGAGGTTGGTTAGGAATATAAAAGCTAACAACCTTACTGAAAAGCATGATGAGTACTTAACAATTGATTCCTAAAATCACATCAAAGGCAAGTATTTTCAAAGAGATAAGATCGACGAAGTAGCGTGAAAGTGTCGATTTGAATCAAACAAGATTTATAAATAGTGGAGGTAATGAAGGTTTCTCCAGCGGAGTTTCAACGAGATAAATCAAAGTCTAATTTCTCGGTCAAATTTAAACATTGAGCGTAAGTAGGAGAAATAAAAGAGTGGGTAGGCGGTATCGAATAAGGTATAGACTTTGTGAGAATTTATAATTAACTAACTAACGTGATAACTTCATTTGGGTTTTCACTTGTTGGGAAGTCATGACAATAGCTCTCCTTGAACTACGGCTTTGACTTATGCAGAGGCGACATTTGGTGTCATCACTACCGTTGAAATTGACTTTTTTATAGGGCATATTCCACCCTCATTTGCTTCATCGAACTCTGTTTTCATGATCTGAATCATTAATCTTGATCCATATCAAATTGAGGTTGCCCATGATATGCGGGGTAATTCAAAACTTCGATGTTGGGTTCTCTCAATTGTTGTCCAAAAAAGAAATACATATCATCTATTTTAGCCTTCTTAGATCGGACATCTCTTTCCACAATATCAGCGCGTCGTGCGGCTTTTACCCATACATCACTCATTCTCACTCGTTCGGTTGTTTTTCTTTTTCATTTCGATTCGACTTTATCATCTTATACTTTGCGAAAAGTGCTTTTGTTCAAGCATCACATATCGGGTAACCAAGCTTGAATTGTTGCATCCTTTTGCTCCACGATACTTCTTGTAGTTCTTGACTGCTCTTTAACTCATGAACACGATTTTGCAATTCTAAATTTTGATCATAAAATTCTTCTAATAAATTCTCCTCGGGTTCCTCTTCTTCCTCTTCTTCCTCACTCTAAATTTGCTACCTCTGCGACTATCTAAGGGTGCAACTATCAATTCTTCACTCACCACATGGATATCTCTAATTCCTTCTTACTTTGACATCACATTATCCTGGTTGGTGATTAGAGGTGTTTCCACGATCTCATTCACTCCATTGTTAACATTTTCAGCTGCCATTCTCAAATACTGCCACAAAACAAGGGTTAATTGACATGTCACATATTATCCTATACCTTGTGAACCAATTAAATACCAAATAAACTTAGGTAGGTCATCTTAGTGAAAGAATTCCCGTCTCTCTCCCCTCTAGTTCTTGTCTCACATCTCGGCCGGGGATCATATCCTAAGCTTTGATACCAAGTTGTGGCGCCCCCAAAATAGGTATACATCACCCATCTTGAGTCGCCAAATACATGGTACAAAATTCAAATACAACTTAATTATACTGCGATTCGTGTAAAATCGACAAAACATAATCTAAGAGTTTTAATAAGAATATTGTCATCTAGACAATATCCACACTCAATGGAGTCCTCATTACATTTATTGTCACACTATTTTATAGAATAGTGAGGACTACTAATGCTTATCATCTGGGACCGTCACTGGTTTTCCCAGGCTAGTCCCGGCTTCGTTCTCATTTCTGAAGAAACGGTGAAAGAAAGGGTGAGCTCAACTAGCCCGATGAAATATTATGACTAAGATAATGCGAGAATAAATTATCATTAGTCTTCAACAATATTAAGCGATAAAATACAATAGACATCAAGTTTAAGCTGCGGTGAATAAGCAATCCATTAGAAGAGTCGAGTAGAGCATGATATCTACTTATCTTACATGTTTTAAAATATTTTCATCAATTTTTATCATTTGAGACTCGACAATAAATAAACCACATCATCGAATCATCCACACTTTTCTGGGCCGAGGATATTCATTAAATCATCGATGGTCATGACTATCTTAGAATAATCACTGGTCATAATCATACCAAAAATTGTCCATCGATACCTCTGAGGCCCTTTGAGGACTTTTACCACATCATTTATAACATTACGGTCATGATTATCTTAGAATGATCCACTGGTCATAATCATACCAAGTCCATCTATGCACGTAAGCCAAAGATGACTTTCATCACAATATAAGCATGAGGATGATGTGATGATATAAGCATTAATCAAGCGAAAACAAGGATAAATATTAAAGACTTTAAATTTATCCAAATATTATCAATCACTTAATAAACTCATCATCTAATATTATTAATATTATAACAATATTTTAATCACTTCTTAAACTTATAAACAATTTATTTCAATTGTTTACACTTTACCAAATAATGCATTTAATCATTCAAAAATGCCATACTCATAAGATTTCATCACCGATGATCAAATCCCTCATCAAAAATGCTGCATATACCTATATAGGATTCCCAAGCCATAAAATCCTATTTTCCAATTTTGTTACTTCACATAACATATTTAATTCATTTACTCATAACTAGTTCATTTTCATGAAAAATACCAAATCGAGTCCCAAAAATATTTCTTTTACGGGATTTAGCGAGAATATAGTCCCATATTGAACATATATTTTTCTAAAATTTTTAAAATTCATTTACTATTTTTCATATGGCCAAAAGCGCGAATATTTAGACATTTATCATAAATTGTACTTTTGTCCAAAAATTCCGAAAATTCTAGAGGTACTACTCTTGTTATATACATGTACTCCCAATAAAAATTTCACCAATTTTGGAGTTAACCACAAAGAGTTATAAGGGTTTACTTTTAAAATAGTCTTTTTCCATAAAATCCATAACTCTTAATCTATACATCCAAAAATCGCCATTTTGGACACAATCTAGAAAACTCATCAAATTATCATTTCAAATTTTTCCGAATTTTTAGGGAAAAAAATTACAAATGGATTTTCACCTGATAATGCAGAAACCCGTTTGAATGAAAATACTATTTAATATGAATACAAAGGATCATTCACCATGCATGCGGTAATCCACATAGGCGAGGTTATTCCAGCGAAGAATAATAAAGAATGGAATAACGGAAGAATTCACCATGCATGCGATAGCCTTACTGAGACAGGTTATTTCCAGCGAGAATAATAAAGAATGGAACGGTAAATGCGTAATCACTTGCAGACAGGATATTCAACAGAATAATAAAGAATGGAACGGAAATCGTAAGGCATGCGTAAACCGTGCAGACGAGGATATTCAACGAAAGAATAATAAAGAATGGAACCGGTCATGCGTAACGCACTTGCGAGACGAGGATATTCAACAGAATAATAAAGAATGAAATAACAACATAGGAATTCACGGGCATGCGATAGGCCTTGCATGACGAGGTTATTCAACGAGAATAATAAAGAATGGAATAATAGAAGAATTTCACCATAATATGCGGTACTTGGCATAGAGCAGAGTTATTCAACATAATAATAAAGAATGGAATAACAATAGCTCTCTTCATGAATCTGAAAGAAATAATACCCCTTACCTTAGAAAAAAGCTGGATATTGGAATAGTGAGGTGTGAGACTTCTCTTCTTTTTCTCTCTATAATTTCTCTCTATAATAATTGCTCTAAAGCTTTAGTGAATTGGTGAGAAATGAAGGAAGAATGAGCTTTATTTATAGGAAAATATAGTTTCGATAATTGCACGTTTTGGGGCTCGAAATATTCTGAGTCAATACCTCGACTTTTCTTTCATTTTTAATTTAGTCCTGCAAGTATTATCAAACTTACCCACCCCCCCTAATAGTAGTAAATAATGTGAATCAATAGTTCGATCATGTGAATCGATAGTTATAATCATGTGAAAATCTGAATTACGGTATAGTACCTCCATACATACCTCCATTTTTAACTTAGTCATTGCAAGTATTATCAATCTTGCACCAACTCCCCTAATAGTACAAGAATGTGATTCAATAGTACACACATGTGAACAAATAGTTATATAAGCATGTGAATTAGTAGCAATTAATTGCTCATTTATCAGATTAATTACAGATTTATCAATATAACCCCCGGACATCAATTATCATCGGAATAGATGTGATTTCCACTAACACTAATAATCCAACACAATGGAACTATCAAATTCATCTTTAATCAACACGAACTTATTCATCATTAATATTATAACTCACAATATTTAACAACGAGGTCGTTCCCGAGGAAAAGGGGCTTTTAGATAGGATTTCTCCTTATTGGTAGCATGATTAGATGACAAACCTCTCCTTGTGAGAACTTCTAGACATTGTAAATATTGCAATTTAATAATATGAATAACTTTGTCGTCTCAATTATTGATTTAATAATATATAAAATATTATCACGAGATGATCTTTGTGACAATAATCGAATCAATAATATGAGAGATATGATCTGACAATTCTTGTAGCAATAATTGAGTATAAATGGTGACTTCTTACGTAAGCATCAATAATCAATCTGGTGTGCTTCTTATACAACCACGCGTATTCTTTGTACTTTTACTACTAGGGTAGTTCAAGCAGTTTTAACGGTAACACTTTCGTAGTTATTTTTATAAAAAGATAATTACATCGTTTTTTAACTTCTGATAATACTTACATTTGTAGGGTCCACCAATGATTGTGTCCGTAAATACGGATACGACAAAAGAATATTCCCGACCAATCGAATATTATATAACAACTTGCTTACTTTGCAAAATTTATAAATATTACCCACAACTATAACATTATATCAAATCCACACCATAATATTCAAAAAAAATATTTGAGAAAATTTAAATCTTTATTCATAAAATTTGGGGTCTCCCAAATTCATAATGGTAGCTTTATAAGTTATGTACTGCATTTATAATTATTTGACAAAGAGATAATGTAATAGTCAAAATATTCGGTATTATATATTAAAATAAGAATTTACTAAAATATTTTTTTATTTTAATATATATTGTATTAAATATGTGATACAAAATAATTGGTAATAATAACGGTATAATGTGTATTGTGATGATATATATATATATATATATATATATATATATATGAATATATTTTATTGCATGATTTGGTTACGAACTAAATCTTTCGAAAAGGACTATCGATTAAGAATAATTTTTAATATTAAATTCTAATATTAATTTTTAGAATTTTTATTTAAGAAAAATTATTAAAATAATTTTAATATAGAATTATTTTAATACAAAACATTCTTATGGAAGAAATATAATTTTCATCTGAAAGGTGTGAGTAATACATTTTTTTTGAATATTATAAAAAATAAGCATAATATAATAAACAATATATATATATATATACACACCGCTTTATTTTATTATCTAATGTCATGGAATTTACTAATCAGTTAATTACATACTTGGATATGTATGTTATCTTGAACTTTTACTCGACTCTATGTAACATATATTTGCAAAGTTGATCATCAAACGACAATCTACCATCTTTATTATATTTTAATTTATTAATTACACTTATAAATCTATTATTAACAAAATAAATAATCCTGCCCTTGACATACAGATTTATATCTAATAAAATTCTCTGAAATAATCTTGAAACCATCAAAATAAAAAAAAAAGAAAAAGAAAAACGATCTCCACCTTGACATTGATTAATCAATTTCGAGGAATCTTAGCATATTTCTTTTCCATCCGCCTCCTCTTTACTTCTTTGACGAAACCACGCTTTCTAGTCCACCTTTTGGCTTCATCTCGTTTTTACTCTCGTGAATTAGGGTTTTTGATTAAGTTTCTTGATTATTACTCGGTGATAAGTGATTGTATTTCATATTCGATAAGGGTTTTTCGATTCAGATTCTTTAATCACTACTCGTTGATAGTGATTATCCGATCGAGATAATATTTTGAATTCCACGAATAAAGAAACTTGACTCTAAAACCATTAGTTTCCATTTCACTTGGATATCTACGAAAGATCTAAGGTTTTTTGATTTCTTGTCCCTCAGCGTACCACTAGAATTGTTGAGACTAGGTATGCGTTTTTTAGAGAATGATGATTTAAGTGGGAGTGGAAAGCCTAGAAAAATTGATCTAGATTAAGCGGTTTATATTCACTTAATCACATAATTGAGAAGTGAAGCCTGACAAACTCTATTGAGGCGAATGATTTCCACGAGATTTACGAGCCACCACTGATATTGAACACCATATTATTGAAAATTATATTCGCGAAATTGTAGAAAACTTTATATAGGTCAGAAGACCTAGAAATCCTGATAATTTTGATGATTTTATAACCTATCTTAATGAGATTGACAATGATTCAAGTAAGATTAATGATAACGTATCTAGAAGAGGCTATTATGTCTGACGTTCGATTAACTCGATGGCTTAAAGCCACTTGAATGATGAAGTTAAAAATCAATGAGCTTAATAACGTTTGGGATATTAAAATTTACAAAAATTATTAAATCTAATGATTACAGTGAATCTATAAAGACCAAAATTAGATCTAAAGGAAACAGGTGAAAGGTATAAAGCTTGATTGGTTGCTGAGGATTTCCTCCAAAAGAATGTGTGGATTATAATGAAACTTTCTCGAGGTATCCGGAAAGATTTATTTAGAATAGTCGTGGCTCTAGTAGCTCATTATGATTTAAAGTTACATCGTATGGATGTACAAAAGCGCATTTCTTAATGGTAACTTGCCACGAAAATGTCATATGGCTGACGAGAAGATTTTTTGGTTAAAGAAATGAACATATAGTATGTAAACTTAAGAAGTCCATATATGGGTTAAAATAGGCTTGCGACAATAAGTGTCTTATGTTTCACGAGGGTGATGAGTAATTTTGATTTTAAGAAAAATATAGTGGATCGATGCGTATATATATACTTGAGATCGGTGAGAGTAAATTTGTTATTCTTGTTTTGTATGTTGATGATATCTACTTGCAAGTACTAACTTGAACATGTTGTATGAGACCGACGTTTCCCTTTACGCAAATTTTGATATGAAGGATGTGCAATTGAAGTTTGCTTATGTTATAGGTATTGAAATTCATCGAGATGGGTCTCGCGAGGATATTTAGGATTGTCCCCGAAAGAGCTTATATTGACAAGTTATTAATAAATACAACATATAAAATTGCTCCCTCTTGTAAGCCCTTGTTGTTAAAGGTGACAAATTTAGCTCATTATCAATATCCTAAGAATCGACTTGAGCGTGATCGAATGAATCTTATTCCTTATCCTTTACATGGTTGAGGAGTCTTATATCGCTCGCAGTTTGTACGTCCGGATATAGCGTATATAAGCCCGACATGCTTGGGCGTTACAGTCAAATCGGTTTGGATCGTTGGAAAAGCTGACCAGCAAAAGGTTTTACACGCTATTCTACGAGTCTTAAGTTTCATCTTACATTCGGGAAAATAGATAACCTTGAAGTTGTTGGTTATTTTGATTATCAAAGTTTTGCTAAGTGTAAAGCGAAAAAAATCTACATCGAATTTAAATCTATATGTTTCGGGAGGCCCTATTTACGATCCAAAAGTAAGCATAAAGCAGTTAGCTACCACTTTCACGTGATGGCCGAGAATATGTGGTTTGTTATCATGTTAACACATCACCGTAGTATTATTGAGGAATCTTATTTGAGGACTTAAGGTTGTAGATTCCATTTCAAGGCCATTGAAAATATTTTGTGTTAATGATTACGATATTAGTTTTTTCGTACCATTTTAAAGTGGTGTTGCCAGTATATACCTCAGAGCACTAAAATCTAAATCTTTGTCGGGAAAAAGTTGAAGAAGATCAAGTGTTGTCATTAAGCAGTATATTATGCATGATATGTTAAGCGGATCCTTTTACGAAAGGCTTACCATTCTTGCTCTTTTTAGAGCATGTTCTTTGGCGTAGGTTTAAGCTGGTAGTCTTAATTAGTGAGTTATTTTGATGTAAGACAACAATTTTGAGCTCATTATTTTGAACTTCACATTATGTTTGTGGTTTCTTTATTCTCTTTATTGTGCACATTTGAGGTTATGAATAAATAGTTATGTTTTGGACCATATGAATGAGTTTATATCTACTTACCACTTATATAAACTCTATTACATACACCATTATGCTTTAATGTTAATCGTTGTTCTAATAAAAATACTAATTGTGTAGCAACTAATGAGGATCTTGTTAATAGTGACACGCTGATTGTATTAATTTGCATTGGTGTTTTATTTGAACGAAGATCATGAATATTAAATTAATAATTGGTCAAATTAATTAATGATTGTAAGCGTTATGTTTTGTATATAAATAGTATTTTGAGTTGAGTGGGAGAATGTTAGAATATTTTATTTTCATATGTAGCTCTCTTATTTATGTAATTATTAGGCTTACATATTGTATTAATTTAATCATTTATTTATGGGTTTAGTAATTAATTATGTGACTATAAATAATATTACTAATAATACTTGACATAATGGGCCCTAGGGTTTCATGTATGTCTTGATGGGCCGATTTTTGACCTTAAATTTATACTATAAATAAAGCATTTGTTAGAGTTTGAGTCGATTATGTAGATACCGAGGAATTTTATACCTATCTAACCCTTCGTTAGATTGAGAAGACGATTGAAGACTTTTTACTCTTAAGCCTTGTTGACGTGATTCATACAAGATGGCTTATCTGCAATTCATGTAAGTACTAATTGATTAATTGATTTTATTATATGTAATAGCATGTTACGATATAATTTATTTAACAAAGGTATAAAACATTTTAGAATTTATAATTTTTGCAAATTCTTTCAATTACATTTACAATTTATTTTGTCCCATTTTGTCCAATATTGCAACAATTTTAATAATTTGAAATTAAGTCCAAAATTGTTGAATTTTGGATAATTAACTCAACCATCTCAAAGAATTTGGGATTAACGTTTCATCCTTATATCATTTCCAGAAATCAAATTCTTCTATTTTTTAATAATTTAATTTCCAAAACTATTTAATTCATAATTAATTATCTACGACTCCGTTTTAACTTAATTTTGGACAACACCTCCTTGTACAATAAGGTATCATCTCCCAAAGTTTAAGTGAACCAACCTCCTTTTAAAATCATACTATAATTAAATAATTAATCATAACGAGAAAAAATTCTCTCTAACTTTCAGGTTTGTATTACACTTACAACGTACTAAATTTTAAGTTTCCAACTCTTTGTAGGTTGAGAGTTATCAATTTATAAAAGAAGAAGGCAGAAACAATTTTATTACCTAGTATGGTTTTGCTTTTCTTTCTTTTAGCTTCTTTTTATGTTTTTTAGTTCATCCTTTTCTTTTCATGATCAGATATCATTAGAGTTACGCTAGTTCTCTCTCTCTCTCTCTCTCTTATCTCTCTTGTATGGCTGCCAAAATAACTAGGGAGTATGTGTGTTGTGTTTTTACTTCCTTGATTTATATATATAAAGCTTAGTTCGGTGGAAAAGTTGGCCCCCTCACCTCCTTTTCTCCTTACAAAATCTACAAAAAACACAACATAGGGCCACCTTCTCACCCTTTAGCTGGTTTTTGTTTTTCGACTTTTCCTAACCTTTTGATTATTTGAATTTCCTTTTCTTTCTTTCTTTGAATTATATAATCTCAACAAATAATTTAAATATGTTAAGGTATAAAATTAATTTCTATTAACATTTTATTTACATTATATTCACATTACAATTACATTCGTATTTAGGATTTGAAATATTACAGAATTTTCAAAATGGTTGGACATATATTTTTATTAATGCTGAGGTCTCTAGTATTAGTATTCAGAATGAATATTATAAAATGTATTTAACTAGTTGATTATTTGTGCAATGTACAGAGCTAATTTGAATAATAAATTTAATAATTTGTTTGAGTTCAGTCAATATTAAAGAAAAAAATAAAAGAGATACATACCTTGAACATTTAATAGTAAACTTGACCGTCACAGCTGTAAAGAGAAAAATTCATTTTTTAAATAATCATCCTTTTTTTTTCTTCTTTGTAAAAAGCCAGTAAATTTAGTAATTTCACATTCTTTACCTTGAAATCATTTAACTTTTTGCGTCAATAGGAAGCACTATTTTCCTAATAGTAACCTTTTGTATGAGAGTCCTTATAAAGGTTTTCAAATATCCTTAACCTAAATCAAAACTATATATATGGACAACAAATTATTAATTTGATGACAACCAAAATAATTATTAATCTAATATCATAATGTCTAAATGGTACTTTAATATAATTATAATAAATAAGAAGAACAAAATAAACTCAAATAATTTCCTTTAATCGAGATAAGCTTTTTCCTTGAAAAGATTCGTATGTTTTCATCTTTGATCACCTGCCTACGAAAATACAATGAAAAAAATTGTTGTATTAGATTTGCTTAGGCTCCTTTTATAACTCAAAATTAACCAAGCACATTGTGTAACTAAGAAAAACACACCAAGATCGAAATCAGAAGTCAAAAAATAGAAATCTTAGTATAGATAGATATATAATTATAGATATGGCATATGTTACTAAGAGTCATAAACTAATTTAATTGTTGTATATATATGCCTCTGGTAGAAACTTAAAAACTTAATTGTCTTATTCCTATCTCATGAAATTACAAAATTGAATACTTACATATTCATAATTTTCTCTTATCCTTATCTTGTTTTTTCTATTTAATTAGTTTCTCATCCTACATAAGGAGCAAAAAGGAAAAAAAATTAATCAGTGATCACATTATTCCTAATGTTTGATAATATTGCATTATAAAATTAAATAATTAATGTTAATATCAATATAACTTTAACCGCTTCCATAAAAAGTGAAAACTTTATTTGCATTAGAGCCCAAAAGCACATACCTATATATTATTTTTCATCAATTCCGTAAAATATAAAATTAGCGTTCTATAAATCACACTAATGAAAGTGTATTCAAAAGATTATTGGCAACCATAACAGTGGTGAGTAGATTGAAAACTTTCAATACAAAGCTAGATTATTAGTTCGATTACAATAATGTTAATAAAGTAAGTAATATCCTAATAGATAGTCAATAATAAAACAGAAATGAAGCTTTTCAACATAGACTAATGAGAAAATTAGGGGATGTGAAAGAGGGAAAAAAGTTACTGTACTTAAAATATATCTTCTTTAATGGCATTTCAACAAACATCTAATGTGCAACGTCCTATGTCATCTCTACATATCCCAACATCCAAAAGTTCATGCTTCTTTCTGCAATTTTCCTGATCAGAGCCAACATAAAGAAATCAATCTATAATAATTAAAAATATTCTACGATTTGAAATTATATTTTAAACAAACTTGGCATTGGAAACGGAAGAACATATCAATTAGTTTTAATGATGTTGAAGACAAATGAGCAGGAAGATGAAGGAGAAACGGAAGAGTCATACATACATTTGAGGAGTATCTGACCGGGTGGGAGGATAATTATATACACATTGACCATCACCACCAATTAACAACTCTTTAATCTACATTTTCAATACTTATTTTCGCTCAAAAACATAAACGTAAAGCAAAATTATAAACATTACAATTCTTAAATAACACAGATTTAAAAAAGAACCGTACTTGCTATTTTCAAGCAAACTTTCCATCCTAAAAAATGAGTCAGAAAATGATTAAAACTGAGATCAGTCAAATGCTTGGAAGCTAATTATTCAGAAACAAATTTAAAAATTGCAATAAAACTGTGATTTGCACATATTAATATAAAGTACTAACAACTTGAATGAATTGCATCACAGAAATTAATTTTTAACCAAAGATTCTAAAGAAACTAAAATGTGTTAGAATAATGATCGTAAATTGTTTAAGAGGAGAAATTTTTAAAAAAGGGAACTAATTAATTGTGGATTGTGATGACAATATCTTTTTGGTATTTCACCAAACATACAATGTACATTATTCTAAGCAGTCAACTCACAGTCAAATTGAACTAACAAAAAATAGGATTTGGGGAGGGTTAAAAGGATTATTTCCATGGAATGTATGCATCGAAATTAACAGGTAATAATCATCAAACAACTCAAATTACAATGAATAAAGGAAAATCATGATAAAATCATATCAAGCTCTTGGTCGGGGACTTTTATCACACTTATTGAGGCGAGCTTACTAAGTTCTTGTTCCCAACTTACAATTACAAATTATAAAGGTATATTCGAGGATTTAATTGATGAGAAAAAAGTAGGTACCTTTCTGGTCGAAGCGTGGATCGAGAGAAGGATATAATCGATTGCGAACCGGAACAAAATTTGAGGGGGGTCAGAAATTTGAGAGGCGATTCTAGGAAGAATTAGAATGGCGACGTGTGAGTTCTACAAGTGACGAGGAGGCGGAGTTAAGATCCTTGGGTTTTGATTTTGACTGATTGAAAAAATGGAAAGTATATTAGCGACGTCTGCCTGAGAGTCAAGATCACTATTTAGCTTGAGAATCACTCTCTGATTTCTTCACCATCAATTATAATTCAATTATATATATCATATTTCCTTTATATAATATACCAATTCTTTTATTTAATCAACCCTTTCCATTGAAACATTTTATGAAACATAAGATGGCTGGAATTACTTTCAAAAATTTTCAGAGTTCATTAATCATGAACAAACCATTTATGTTTTTATTTGTACCATAATCTAGTATAAATAAAAACATCAATTTCTAATCAATAATTTCATCAATTTAAACATTTTATAATAATTTCATCATTCATCAATTCTCTTAGGATTTAAGAAAACAAAAAATTAAACATTAATTAAAGATTACTCCAACAATAATAATTTTAAAAACTAAATTACTAAAAAGATTAATATAGAATCCCAAATTACTAAATTTCCAAATTGAGAGTCTAATTTTCTTTTCAGATATAACCCCAAATTAGGAGCTATTATATATAGAAACAGAAGCCAGGAAAATAAATAGCCCATGTTAGTAATTTTAGTATGTTACCACTTACCACACTCGAATACTCGACCACTGAATAAAAAATAAATAAAAGGAAAAAAACAATAACAAATTAACAATGAATATCAGTATATCACAAAACCGGAGCTCAATTGCAGAATCGGAGAAGAAGAAGTTGGAAGACCGGAGCTCAATTGCTCAATCAATTCTTTGGATTCCCCATAGACTGGTTGAACTAAAGCTCCTTCCAAGGAATAACTTCAGATGATTTTCCCCTTTCCCCAATTGCTTTCTGCCACATGGCTACTTGAATTAATAGAACCCATCAACTTCTCCAAACTGCACTTCCATCTCCGACGAGCTCTCATCTTTTCCAATGCTTCAAACCAACCACTACACCATTAAATGAATCTGTCTTTTATTTGAATCTCCTTGATTTTAACTGTAAATATCACTCCCGGCGCGACGGCGCTTGCTGGCCCTGATTGCTGCCCCCGCCCGTCCGGCCGTCCCCAGTTCCGCCCTAACCGCCTCCCTATCGGGGTCAAATGCCCCCCCCGCCCCTAGTTCCGCCTCTGATAGAATCACTGTTCGAGAGAAAATAAAGGAGGAGAATGCTCATTTGAGGGTAATGAATAGTGATCAGAAGCCAACGATTTGGAACAATTGGGGTTGAACAGATCGTGAGACTTTTTCAAATGATGTCATAGATTCTCAGACGACATTGACGATGGAGAACCAAAATCTCTCTTGACACAGCAAAGGAGGAGGTGGATTGAGAGATCGACACCGATAAAGAGGAGGTGGGAGTTTTGTTGCGTTGATGCGGGAATTCAAATTAACAATCAGATGAACATTATAATACCAATGTATAATACACATTTTGTTAGTATTTTAATGAGGAAGGTGAAAGATAGTATTGAACCGTTTTGACAGAGGTTATAGAAATTAGAAGCGGAAGCAGAAGAGGGAAGTGGAAGAGGAGAGTTGAAAATCCGAAGAGACTCATCGATTAATTTTGCAAGCTAACTAGTTACCAACTGAGACAACTAATTGATTTTTCCGATCGGAAGGATCGCTTTACGTGTTTTATATATAAGGGTTGATTAAACGAAAATAATATATATTACAAATGTTTACGTCAGCTATATTTAATCGCTAGTTACGTATAGTATTAGATGTAATTTTTTGGAAGAAATGTGTAATAAGTGGGATCCTTACATAATTCCCTCTGCGTCCCTATGTATTAATTAATTTTATGATTGTAATTTGACATAATTTTTTTCCGATAAATAGAAACTCTTAATTAAATGATTAATTAAAATTTGGAATTCCTAACATTACTCGTACATTTTAGTTATTGTATATATAATTTTAATGAGATTATAGGATATTCATTAAACTTAGGTTTTCATAGTAATACTAATTTATATCAGTTTCATCTCATGTATAAAACTGTATGAAGTATGTAAAGATAAAATGAAAATGAAACTTGATGCTACGGTGCTCGACAAAAGATGGCTAAATATAAAAATAGATACAAAAGAACGTGTTAAATTATAATTAGTTGATTTTTTCTACTATATATATATATATATATATATATATATATATATATATATATATATGTATGAGTCCAATAATTATAACTAAAGTATTACTATACACATTATTTTGTATCTTATTTTTTCAATATTCGATCTTTATTACCAATATACTACTGGAAGAAAATATGACGGTGCCCTAAAATTTATCACTCCATCAGATTCGTAGATGGCAAGTGTTGTACAACACATCATTACAATACAACACTTTAATGCACATTTGGATTATTTCTGTAAATAAATTAGAGTACCGTAACATCATTCAAAGAGAAAACAAAATGAAAGATTGGAGGAGGAAAAATAGGGATAATTTCGAGACCAAGAGTACTCAACCCCTCTTTCCCTTTTTTATAAATACAAGATAGAATGATAGATAGATTGATTAAGAGTAAAGATCAACAACGTTAATTAACACGCAAATATATTCATGAAAATAAACAGGATGCGCATTAAATTTCGGTTTTCACAGTAATTTATATCAATTTCATCTCATGTAAAATTGTTTGGTATGTTGAGGAAGATAAAATATGACGTTCTAGAATTTTATCAATCACATTCTTAGAGAGAGAGAATGACAGATTGGAGGAGGAAAAATAGGGATAAGATAATTGGAGACCAAGAATCCAACCCTCTCTCTCTCTATATATATATATATAAAAGACAGATTAAGAGAATAGATCAACAACTTCAATTAACACCATATTTATAGTCCTTGGCAATAAACAGGATGAGAGTAATCATTTTTCTCATAACAATTTTCATTATATGCACTAAAACTTCTTCCGTTGAGATTAATATCATCAATGGTCTACCAAATAACAATCATCCTTTGGAAGTTCAATGCAAATCCAAAAATGATGATCTCGGAAAGCACACCCTCTATAACGGTCAAGGTTTCGATTGGAAATTCAAGCCGTCTATATGGGAAACACACTGTTTTCTGTCACTTCTGGTGGGGCTGAAAAATATAAGGATAGATGTTTATAATGAAGATAAAATCCTAAAGGAAATTGTTTCTGGGAAGGAAGGAAGACAGATTGTATTTCAGCAATCATATGCCCCATGTTCCCAAATGAATGGCAAAAGAAATATGACTGGTAGAAAAAAATGAATGAGGGATATATATATATATATAAATGAATGAGAAATATGATAAAATAAATAAATGAGGATTGTGAGTAAGAAAAAAAATGGGAGTAGAAAAAAATAAATGATATATATACACACATATATGTATATGTAGACTTATATATAATATGAATATACACAGGTTTTTATTTGTAGGTTGCGCTGGGAAATTTCAAGAACGTGCGTACTCACCATTATGGTGTGCCAGGAAGCTTCCTTAATATTGCATATGTTAATTTCTTTCTCTTTTATTTTAAAATTGTACTATTGGTCGAATTTGAAGATAGTACAGTACAAGATTTGATTATTAATCATTGGTGACATGTGTTTATATATAAATATTAATCTGCAACTTTCTGCCATCTAAGATATAGCAAATGAAGAAAATCAAGGAGTTGTGTTTATGTATAATTTGCAGTTACCACAAGATCATAATTCTCTAGTCTCTGCTCCTAAGCTTTATATGATCAGGCATGTAATAAATTTCTTACTCTCACGAACATAAACTTATTCCTGGATCACGACAGTTATTATGATCAGGGCGTGTGCCATGTAGGGGCCTCGGTTGAAATGTATGGCCCGGGTCAATTAATTTTTCTTTTACTTATATGTCTTAGCCCATCCAACAAAACAAAAGTCCTATCAAACCCTCCAAACATCATCCTCCGCTACTTACGCAGTCTCTCGTGGAAGTGGTTGTTTTGAAGACTTAATTCATCGATTGGCCAAATTTGGAGACAAATTCACCATCTAGAAGTTTTGAACCTTTGAGAACGATTCTGGCCGCAATCGGATAGATGAAATCGTTCTCCTCCAAATCGCTCCATACAAATCCGTTCTTATACATTGTCGCCTCTATCAACACTCAACCGATTAATCGAAAGTTCTCGCTTATTTCTTGTGAGGTTCTTGAAGGGTGGGTTTTAGGGTTTCTTTTTTCGATCAACACTCAATTTATCGGTAAAGCTCCCCTTTGTTTTCGGGGATTGTGTATATTCCAATTTCAACTCCTCAAGGTGTATGATTTATTTTTCGATTGTTGTTTATTAACTTGTTCTATTTTTCTCGCATATAGTCTCTATTTCTGCTTCCACCGCAAGTTTAGTTCTTCAGATTTCGTGTATATTCGCTATCAGTAGGTTTATATTTGTTTATTTATTTGATTCTTTGTGGAGAAAAAAATAACAACATAATTTTGTCTTGCAAAGAGGGAATTCTCTCTATTATAAAGTGTGTGGTCCCCTTCCCCCTTTTGGTTTTCTAATCTGTTTATGATGTTCCAAAATCAGAATCCCATTTGGATTTTTTTGCTTTATTATTTTATGTTATGCCTATTTAGGCTTCACATATATATAGAGAGAATGTTTTCTAATGTTTATTGTTAGAACTTAAATTAAATTATTGTTAGAGCCTAAGATTTTGTGATTAAATTATATATTTGTCTTTGGATGTTTTGATTTTTTATTTTGATATTATGATTCAAAATGTTGTAGAGATCGACCACGATGTAAGTGCAATTCGCACTCAATATCTTATAAGCCACAATGGAAAGTCAAGAAAATTGGTTCAATATCTTATAAGCCACAATGGAAATCTTATAAGCCAATTATATCCAATATCTTATGATTCAAAAATGGTTCATCGGACCAATATCTTATAAGCCACAATGAAAATCCATTAATCAAGAAGGATGATCCTCAAATCTACGCGTGAGAAAGTGGTGGTTGTTTGATTATAATGAGGTCTTTTGATTTTATTTTCACCTATATATGATGCATAAAAATTATGGGGATTATCGATTTGCTTTGTAGAGCTTTCATAAAGACAAATCTCGACATTGTAAATGCCATGGATCTAATCTCAACTACTAAAGCACTACTTCACACTTTGAGAGAAGATTTGATTTGATCATCTCCTTGAATGTGCAATCGGCTCAGTACACAAAATGACATCGACATACAGATATGAATGCTTCATTCAAAAAGGCTACCATTGCTCATGCCAACAAAAGAATCGATGATAGCTTACAACACTATCATTTTGATGTGTTTAATTCAAAGAATAGATTTTCAAAAATAGGAAGAGTTGAATTCCAGATTTAGTGATGAAGCGGTGGAACTCCTTATACTTAGCTTAGCTTTTTAGAATCAAGGACAACTTTAAATCATTCAAAGTTGATGATATTTGCAAGTTTCACGAGAAATTTTATCCGTAAGATTTCAAAGTGAGCAAGAAATGCATTATTTGAGATGTCAACTAAATCATTATAAAATTGATGTGCTCCGGCCATCGTAGCTTTCAAAATATGTCTACCATCACCTGAATTGTGTCGCTGGATTAGTTGAAACAAATGAGTTGCAGACTTATAATTTGATTGATAGATTGATTCGCCTTTTTTTGACTCCCACCACTGCTTCCATGTACCACTACGTAATTGAAAGCATTTTCAATTTATGAAACATGTTAAACCGCTTCTTCGCAATAAAATGGAAGAGGAGTTTTTTAGCAGATTCTATGATGATTTACATTGAACGAGAGCTTCATGAAGATATCAATTCAGCATTCCAAAATGTATTTAATTCTATTCTACAAAGTATAGAAGGACGCAGCCTTAAATAGTGTGTTTTGCTTTTTTTTTTTTCTTGCATGTTATGTACCTTTAAACCTTATTATTATGTATGATTTTGAATTTGTGATTGATCTTGGTGGAACAATTTTTGTAGATATAATTGGTACTTGGTAGTCCAAAGAGAAAATTAATTCTGACCCCACTTGATGATTATGATTCTAACATAGGAATGTTGTTTTTCATCAAATTATCAAATTATAGTAATCTGATTCTGAATAGCAACCACTACTTATATTATAACCTGATTCTAACAATTTGATTTCCATAATGATCTGAATATGATGAAATAATTTTGAAAGGTCTTTGGAATTTTTTTCATTTTGTTTTCTAAGTCTCTATAAGGAAAACCTTAAAGGGTTGAATTCCCCGTTTATAATTAAGATAATATATAATATCAAACAACTGTTCTCAATACAATGTTTATCATTGCTTATGGTGTCAGAATTTGTTCGAGTTTTGCAGATAAATAAATATTAACTATATATATATATATATATATATATATATATATATATGTTCATGCATAAGAAAAGTAATCGTAACTTATTATATTTTATTATTTAAAATTTCATATTAGTCGTAATTCAATTTTGTCATAAACTTATCAACGTATAAATCATTTACCAAATTATTTTATTTGTTTATTCGGTAAATGACGTTTAAAACCAACGAATTTTCATGTTTTTTTTCCTCTTTCTAACAACCAACTAATTTCTTTTTTGCTTTAAATCAGAATTGAAGAGAGAGAGAGATTCCTTTCCTATTTCATTAATGAGTTGACCTAAGTTGTTCGTTTAAACTTTTATTGCACATTAAACTGAACCCCCATTTATATTTATATTATTGAACTCATTTTTTTTTACCATCTGACTCATTGAACTGACGAATATTTCCAAAATATTACAAAATCGCGCGGATAATTGTCTTGACTTTTAACATAATATTTGCTTGTGAGTGGTACAGGATAGAGAGAAAGCTTATATGTCAACCTTTTACCTATATATGGCTTGTCAAGGTGGAAAATTTTAAAAACAAAATAACTAATATCGTGTTAAACAAGAATCTATTATATATGTAAAACCATAATTTTTAAAATTAATTAAATGTTGATGAAATTATCCAAATTTTATTTTTAATAATTAATGTTGATTTATTTATTTATTTTTTAAAAAGTACAATTGAATTAAAATGGTAAGTTACTAATTTTCCTCTTCCTTGTTTGCTTGGAAAATGAAATTTTTTTAGTAGATAATTAAATAATTGATTAATTAAAAATGAGGAGTCCATTAGGATTTTGGTAATTCCTATATTGTTTCCTATTTATATTTAAAAAGTGGAGATCCTAATCATGTTCTAATTTGATTAGTTGAATACCCGAATAGAATTCTCATGTGCACTCCATTAAAAAAATTATAATTAATTCATCCGATTTCGGAATTGAGTGAATCCAAAGTTTGTTTCTTAAGTTTTTCATCCTCCACAATTGTGAAAAGAATAAAAGTATATCGACATCATTTTCATGTTTTAATTTGATGGAAACCACAATCATTCCCGATTCCCATCACTATTTTTAACCCTAATTTTGAAAATTCAGAACTCAATCATATGAACTCCGAATCAAGTAATTCTTTAGCCTATTTTGTAACGCCCCCAAAATAGGTATACATTACCCATCTTGGGTCGCCAAATACATGGTACATAATTTAAATACAAACTTTTTATACAATACGACAAAAGCGTGAATGTAGAGTTTTAATACCTAATATTGTCTTCTGTATAATATCCACACTCAATGGAGTCATCATTACAATTATTATTACACTATTTCATAGAATAATGAGGACTACTATAACCACTTATCCTATACCATCACTCCATTTCCCGACTAGTCTCGACTACGTTCTCATTTTTTGAAGAGAACAATGAATGTAAAAAGGTGAGCTCAACTAGCTCTCAAGAAAAATATTATTTATCAAGATAATGCAAAATAAATTATCGTTAGCCTTCAAAAGTGTTAAACTGATAGAATACAATAAACAACAAGTTTATCTGCAGCGGAACAAGTAATCCTTTAAAAGAGTCAAGTAGAGCATGATATCTACCATCTTCTATGATTTAAAAGTTTATCATTAATTTTATCACGAGACTCAAATTTTAATAAATAATCCACATCACTAATATAAATTATCCATGCACTACGGCCAAGGATATTCATTAAGATCACAACCATTTAATTATCCATGCACTTAATGCCAAGGATATTCGAAAGTTTTCACCAATGGTCATGAACATGCCAAACAACAATTCATCTTCGCACCTTCGTCAAGAGAACGTATGGTCACGATCATACCAACAACCGGCCCACCAATGAATGAGGACTTTACCACATCATTTATAACATTACAGTGTCATGATTACATCGAATAATCCTTCGTCATATATAATCATACCAATCAACAGCTCATCTGCACCTCGATCAAGATTTACTTTCATCACAATATAAGCATGAGGATGATAACAATGATATAAGCATTAATCAACGTAAATCAAGGATAAATATTAAAGACTTTTAAATTTATCCGAATTTAAAAATATTCAAATTGTCAACATGATATCGCTTTGTGGAGTAAAATTCAAGAATAATATTCATGTATCAAAATAATTTGAATGTAAAAGAAATTAAATTTTATCGTGAATAAGACTTTGAGTGAATAGTATTTCGTGAATAGCACTTCGTGAATAGATAATCGACATGAAAAGTGCCTCAATCACCGAAAAAATAATACCTGTTGAATAAGAACCCGTGAATAGATTTCCGAGAGACCCCAAATTTTATGAATAAAGATTTAAATTCTCAAAATATTTTTTTGAATATTATGGTGTGAATTTGATATAATGTTATAGTTCAGGTAATATTTATAAATTTTACAAAGTATGCAAGTTGTTATAAAATATTCGCTTGGTCATTTTAATATTCTTTTTTGTCGTGGAATATCCGTACGACGTCACAATCATCAATGTGAACCCCACAATGTAAGTATTGTCAGAGAAAGTTAGAAAACGCATGTAATTATCATTTATAAAAATAAAGGTAAAGTGTTACCATTAAAACCGCTGAACTACTCGGTAAGAAAAGTATAAGAATACGCTGTGGTCGCATAAGAAGATACCTATATCGATTATCGATGCTTATGTAAGAAGTCACCATTTATACTCAATTATTTCTACAAGAATTGTCGTGATCATATCTCTCTATATTATTGATTCGATTATTGTCACAAGATCATCCGCATAATATTTTATATATTATTAAATCAATAATCGAGACAACAAAGTTATTCATATTATTAAATTACAATATTTACAATGTCTGTAAGTTCTCACAAGGAGAGGTTTCGTCATCTAATCATGCCAATAAGGAGAAATCCTTATCGAAAAGCCCCTCTTTCCGGAACGAATTCGCTGTTAAATATTGTGAGTTATAAATATTAATTATGATGAATAAGTTCGTGTTGATTAAAGATGAAATTGATAATTCTATCAGGTTGGAATTATTAGTGTTAGTGGAAATCGACATTTATTTCGATATTAATTGATGTCTGGAAGTTATACTGACCGGTGACGAGTAATTAACCGGATAAATGAGTAATTAATTGCTATTAATTCACATGCTTATATAACTATTTGTTCACACGTGTGTACTATTGAATCACATTCTTGTATTATTAGGGAGTTGGTACAAGATTGATAATACTTGTATGACTAAGTTAAAATGGAGGTATAGATGGAGGTACTATACCGTAATTCATATTTTCACATGATTATAACTATCGATTCACGTGATTGAACCATCGATTCACATTATTTACTATTAGGGAGTGGTGCAAGTTTGATAATACTGCAGGACTAAATTAAAATGAAAAAAAGTCAAGGTATCAGACTCGAATATTTTGAGCCCCAAAACGCAATTATCTAAACTATATTTTCTATAAATAAGCTCATTCTTCTTTCATTTCTCTCCAATTCACTAAAGCTATAGAGGAATTATTATAGAAAGAAGTTAAGAGAAGTCCGCTACCTCTCTACCCCAAAGATACAATTTCTTTCTAAGGTAAGGGTATTATTTCTTTCAGATTCATGAAGAGAGCTATTGTTATTCCATTCTTTATTATTATGTTGGAATAACTCGCCCATGCCAAGTACCGTATACATGGTGAAATTCTTCCGTTATTCTATTCTTTATTATTCTCGTTGAATAACCTATCCTGCATTTGGCCTATCACACGCCCCGTGAATTTTGTTGTTATTCTATTCTTTATTATTCTCGTTGAATATCCCGTCTGCAAGGCTTATTTAATTAATTCGTTCCATTCTTTATTATTCTCGCTGAGAATAACTCGTCTGCGCGCGATCTATCGCACGCCTCGTGAATTCTTCCGCTCCATTATTTATTATTCGCTGAATAACTCCGTCTGTAGGCGGTCTATAAGATGCCCGTGAATTCGTTGTTATTCTATTCTTTATTATTCGTTGGAATATCCCGTCTGCAAGTGATTACGCATTTGACCGGGTTCCATTCTTTATTATTCTCGTTGAATAACCTATCTGCAAGGCCTATCGCATGCATGGTGAATTCTTCCGCTTTTTTCATTCTTTATTATTCGCTGGAATAACTCTGTCTATGTGGATTACCATATGCATGGTGAATGATCCTTTGTATTCATTCCTTATTAAATTGTGGAAATGATCCGTTTACGCGGATTACCGCACGGCGTGAAAATCCATTTATAGCTTCATAATTTTTCCGACCCTAAAAATTCTCAAAAAATTTGAAATGATACTTTGTTGAGTTTTCTAGATTGTGTCCAAAATGACGATTTTGGATGTATAGATTAGAGTTATGAAATTTATGGAAAAGACTATTTTAAAAGTAAACCCTTATAACTCCTCGTGGTTAACTCCAAAATTGGTGAAATTTTTATTGGGAGTACATGTATATAACAGAGTATACCTCGTAATTTTGGAATTTTTGGACAAAAGTACAATTTATGATAAATATCTAAATATTCTAGTTTTGGCCATATGAAAATAGTAAATGAATTTTAAAAATTTCAAGTCAATACGGGACTATATTCGCTAAATCCTTAAAAGAAATATTTTTGGGACCGATTTGGTATTTTTATGAAAATGAACTAGTTATGAGTAAATGAATTAAATATGTTATGTGAAGTAACAAAATTGGAAAATAGGATTTTATGGCTCGGGGAATCCTATATGTGGTATATGCAGATTTTTGATGAGGATTTGATCATCGGGTGATGAAATCTTATGAGTATGGCATTTTGAATGATTAAATGTATTATTTGGTAAAGTGTAAACAATTGAAATAAATTGTTTATAAGTTTAAGAAGTGATTAAAATATTGTTATAATATTAATAATATTAGATGATGAGTTTATTAATGATTAATAATATTTGGATAAATTTAAAGTCTTTAATATGTATCCTTGTTTTTGTTTGATTAATGCTTATATCATTGTCATCATCATCATGCTTATATTGTGTTGAAAGTCATCTTTGGCTTACGCGGCATATATGGACTTGGTATGATTATGCATTGTGGATCATTCAAGATAATCATGACCGTAATGTTATAAATGATGTGGTAAAAGTCCTCACCGGCCCTGTAGAAGGCATTGATGGACAATTTTGGTATGATTATGACCGTGGATTATTCTTCAGATAGTCACGACTATTGATGATTTAATGAATATCCTCGCCCAGAAAAGGTGGATGATTCGATGATGTAGTTTATTTATTGTCGAGTCTCAGCGATAAAATTGATGAAAATATTTTAAAACATGTAAGATAGTAGATATCACGCTCTACTTGACTTTTCTAATGGATCATGATTATTCACCGCAGCTTAAACTTGATGTCTATTGTGTTTTATCGCTTTAACATTATCAAGACTAATGATAATTTATTCTCGCATTTTTTAGTCATAATATTTTTATCGGGCTAGTTGAGCTCACCCTTTTTTCACTATTCTCTTCAAGAAATGAGAATATACCGGGACAAGCTCTGGGAACGGAGTGACGGGCCCAGATGATAAGATTAAGAGTCCTCATTATTTCGTTAAATAAGGTGATAATAAATGTAATGAGGACTCTATCGAGTGTGGATATTATCTAGATGACAATATTTGTATTTAAACTCATAAAGATATGTTTTGTCGTGATATTACACCTACGCTTGTATAATTAAGTTTGTATTTGTATTTTGTACCATGTATTTGAAGCACTCAAGATGGGTGATGTATACCGCTTTGGGGGCGCCACAACTTTCAGATTAAAAGTACCCCAAATTCTCGAGAGAATAATATTCTTAGTGAATAAGAATCGAAGTGAATAAGAACCCGTGAATAGTATCCCGAGTGAAAATATTGATATTTAATAAGAAAGTTCAGATCAATATTCCAATGAAACGAAATCGATGAAAGCGTAAAACTCAAGGATTTTCCACTAATTTTAAATTATAAGCAATACTTACCATAGTAAGTTTAGATTTAAGAATATCAAAAGAAATAATCCCTTACTTAATACAAAAGAAATAACACCCCTTACCTTAAGTAGAAGACCTGGATACTACAATAAAGGAAGAAGTAGTATACTCTTCTTCTTCTCTATAGTTTCTCTCACTATAGCTTCTCTTGTGAGTCTCAAAGAATTGGTGAGAATGAAAGAAGAATTAAGCTTCTATTTATAGGAGAATGGACTAAATAGTAATTAATTCACTTGATTCGTATATATTGATTTACTATTAAAACGAATCTGGTCCATGTTGATTATTATTAAAACCACAACCGATGGTCCATATTGATTTATTTATTAAAATCACAACCGACAAATTCAAATTGATTTATTAAAACTACCATCGACTATCTGTATTGATTTATTATTAAAACCACCACCAATGGTCCCGATTGATTTACTATTAAAACCACCATCGACTATCTGCATTAATTAACTATTAAAACCACCATCGACGATCCAAATTGGTTTACTATTAAAACCACCACCGACGGTCTATAAAATCAGTAAATCTTCCCATGGAATACTAAGTCAAACTTACAACAAACTCCTCATAACAAATCCCTATATTTATATCAAAATTGAATAAATATTTACCACAAATCATTTATTTTAATAAACACATTTTTAATCTATTAACAATTATTCATCATTAATATTATAACTTACAATATTGACAATCGATCATTCTAAAAAGATGGGCTTTCCGATAAAGATTTCTCCTTATTAGCAAGTAAATTAGTGACCACCCCACTTTCCTCGACATAACTTTCTAGACATTGTTAATAATGTAAATAATCATATTGAATAAATGTGTTTTCTCAATTATTGATTTAATAATATAAAATATAGTGCGTATGATACGTGACAATAATCAATCAATAATATGAGATACTACGCAAAGAATTATCGCTGTAATAATTGAAAAAACCGAGCTATTTCTTACATAAGCATCAATAATCGAGATATTGTGTAATACCTGCAGCCACCGTAACCATGCCAGACATCGTATTTTTATCACCTAATATTTCAACAATTAACAGAAACTTTTTCCATTATTTTATAAAAGTTATTTCGCTGCTTTTAACTCCAACAAGCTTATTCCGCTGGGGGGTCTACTAATGATGGTGTCGTCAGCATTTGATATTTCCCGACAAAAAGAATATTCCCCACCAAACTAATATTCCCTACATACAATAAATATTTTATATCAACTTGCTTACTTTTGTAAAATTTTTACATATCACCCTTAACTTTAACCTTTATCAATTTAACCATTTACTAAATAGAATAATAATTATAAGAAAATTGAATACTTTTATTTCATAAAATTCGGTCTTCCATATTTTGTGTATATTTTTAGAGCTTCAATTTTTGTGAAGACATAAAGAAATTTTGAAGACTTTAGAAGACCCAAAGTTATATTCTTTACTATCGCAGACGAGGAAAAAACAACAAGGAAGGTAAATAATATTTCAGATTTTGATTTTAAGTCCAAGGTTTTTAAATTAGATATTATTTTTAAATAAAATAGAGACATGGAATTAGAAGTCATGATAATTGTAAAGAAGAGATAAATTTATATAAGGAATGTGACGCTTCCAAAATAAGTATACATCACCCATTATGAGTCGCCAAATACATGGTACATGTAACTCAAATACAAACTTAATTTATATTAACTCATAATGTCGTGTATAATTTAATAAAACGTAAGCTATGAGTTTTAATACAAATATTATCTCCTAGACAATATCCAAACTCAAATTCAATTATCATCACACTATTTTATGTAATAGTGGGGACTACTCTAACAACCATCTTGGACCATCACTCCATTCCCCGACTAGTCCCAAATATATACTCATTTCTCAAGAGAACAATGAAAGCAAATGGTGAGCTCAACTAGCCCAAGAAGAAATATTATGACTAAGATAATACGTAATAAATTATCGTTAGCCTTCAACAAAGATAACAATTGATGAATACAATGTATAACAAGTTTTAGATCAACAACCGCAATGAATAAGCAATCCATTAAGAGTCAAGAGAGCATGATATCTACTATCTTTTATGATTTAAAAATTTATCATCAATTTTATCACGAGACTCAAATTTTAATAAATAATCCACGCTACTAAATTATGCATGCATTACGCCAAGGATATTCATTAAGATCATAACCATGAATTATCCATGCACCACTGCTAAGGATATTTATGTTTTCACCAATGGTCATGAACATGCCAAACAACAATTCATCTTTGCACCCTTGGCCGAAGAGAACGCATGGTCATGATTATACCGATAACTGTCCACCAATGCACTACGGGCCAATGAGGACTTTTACCACATCATTTGTAACATTACAGGTCATGATTATACCGAATAATCCCTGGTCATAATCATATCAATCAACAGTTCATCTTTGCACCCTGGTCAAGATGACTTTCATCATAATATAAACATGAGGATGATGACAATGATATAAGAATTTAATCAAACAAATTCAAGAATAAATATTAAAGACTTTAAATTTATCCAGAGTTTAAAATGTCTAAATCACAACACGATATTGCTTTGTGGACTAAAATTCAATAATAATATTGTATCAAAAATGATTTCGACCTAAAAGAAATTAATTTTTTGTCATGAATAGTACTTCTAAAAGTGAATAAGACACGAGTTGAATAAGACTTCGTGAATAGTAAGACTCAGACGTATGAATAAGACCATACGTATAATAATAAAGGTCGTATATATGAATAAAGGCCGATAAATGAATAGATCCATGAATAGTACTTTGACATACATAAAAGCTTAAAATGACAAGAATGTTCGTAAAAATATCCTTGTGAAACGATACTAGATGAAGTAAAATTTCAAGGATATTCTACTAATTTCAAGGAGTATGTACAATACTTAACAAAATGAGTGTAGAATTTGAATCAAATGAAATAATATTACTTATTAACTACAAGAGTATGGAAGAAAATATTATTTCATTTAATATTGAATAAAAATAACATCCCTTACAACCGTTGAACTAAAATAATATTTTTACGATATTGAACGTAAGATAATATTCCTTAAGAATATTAAACGAAGATAATATTTTCGAGAATATTGAATGAAATAAAATTTCTTATTTAATACAAAAAATAATATCGTAGTTTAATATTAAATAAATAATACCCCTTACCTCAAAAGAAGAGTATTTCGATCCGTATAAATGGATATATTCTTGAAGAAAACGCGGCACTATTTGCAATACTCAAAGTTTCCTTAAACTTAAAGAAATACGCTCAATATTATAAAAGAAGAATTCTCTGATTTTGGTGTGATTTTCTTTTCTAAACTGAGAATCCTATTTATAGGTGAATGGAAGGATAATATTTGGACGCACAGTAGGGGAAATCACGGGTGAACATTAATAATCACGGGAAATTTTCTGATTTTACTATGCAAACACTATACAGACACTATGCAAATACTATGCATAATAAAATATAATATATTCTATTTTTCATATAAAACAAAACTTATAATAATAATAATAATAATAATAATAATAATAATAATAATAATAATAATAATAATAATAATAATAATAATAATTCACTCCCTTTTCCATCTTCCCGTGAATCCATTTCCTTTCCCTCCCCCACTTTTTCTTTCAACACACGTGGGCCCCACCTTTATATATATATATAATACTTATATATATATATATATATATTGAATAATTTTCTACCGATTATTTTGAAAAATAGGTAAGTGGGGGTCCAAATAATACGCTAAAATTACAACAAACACTTCATAAAAATTCCCTCAATATTTTTAACAGCATTTATTCGTTCTTATTATAACTCGTAATATTTAACAATCAGATCATTTCCAAGAAAGAGGGGGCTTTCCGATAAGTATATCTCCCTATTGGCGCGCAATTAGGTGACCAAACCCCTTTCCTCGACAGAACTTTCTAAACATTGTCAATAATACAAATAATAATATGAATAACTTGTCATCTCAATTATTGATTTAATAATATAAAATATTATGACAATAATTGAATTAAATAACATGAGATACTATGCATCAATTATCGTGGCAATAATTGAATAAACTCGAAAGTGACTTTCACGTAAGAAGATCAATAATCAAAGATATCAGATAATATCGTGTTACTATGCAACCACGATATTATCAGCATTTTATCACCGGGTATTTTAATAGTTAACAGTAAAACTTTCACCGTTATTTTTTAAAAAAATATTTCGCTATTTTCTCATTCCGATAAAGAATTTTGTTGTTGGGTCCACTAATGATCAAGCGCATGTCATTGCATTTAATATTCCCCGACCAATCGAATATTTTATGACAACTTGCTTACTTTTCAAAATTTATAATTAATACTACCCACAACTATAATATTATATCAAATTCACACCTTAATACTCAAAAAAAATATTTCAAGAAAATTAATCTTTATTCATAAAATTTGGGGTCTTACAACCTCCCCTTCTTATGAAATTTCATCCTCGAAATTGACGTACGTACCTGGTATGTCGAAGAGGTAAGGATACCTCGTCAGATTCTAACTCTTGGGGTATAACCTTTGAGCATAAAATATGATCCTTCTTATCCAAGATTTTAACAAGTATCACCTCATACGTTAAATCTTCTATTATCTTGTCTAGTTCTAATTCAATAATATGGTTCGGGTCGTCCACATATTTACATAACATCGATACGTGAAAATCGTTATGAACACGCGACATACTTGGCAGTAAAGCAAGTCTATGGGACACAGTTCCTACTCAATCGAGAATTTCAAATAGACTAATAAAATCGAAAGTGTTGAAATTTCTCTCTTTGTTGATTCTTCGCTTCTAGAATAACGCCTTCGCACCTTCTTTTTCACATTCATCACCTGTGTAGTATTTAATGAGCGGCTTTTAACTTTATCGATTAAAGTCGATTCTACTCAGATCATCACATCGGGTCCCTGTAGTCTTTAACTCTATCTCTATCATTTTGTAAGTCGCATTTAAATGGGTCTTTGTGTTAACAACATTGCACTCAGAATGTATACGATCTTCTACTCAACACATCACCACCACATTCGCTTTTTCCATGATGGTATTGAATGGTATGGTCGTAATCTTCAATAGCTCGAGCCAACGCCTTGGCGATAATACGCTCATTTTGGGTGTAGAAATATTCGAGGGTTTTAGAAATGGGTTCAGATTCGGTTCAAGGTCAATACAAAATTCGATTTCACGCCTAAAGTAATACTAGGAAGTTCTTTGGGGAATACATCAGAAATTTATTAACAATAGAAATATCATTCAAAATCGTGGACTCTCATCCAAGACTTCGATAATACCTCACATCGATACCTATCAACTTGCCACCATTATTTACTGCCAAGGCCCCCTATAGAAAGTCCCGCTTCGGTGAATCCCACACAAGGAAGTCACCAATGAAAAGGCTCGGTCTTTACTTACGGCTTAATATGACCGTAATTAACTTTAGTGATTTCGTTGTTTGAATTCAGATAACAGTGGTTAGAAGGCTAACAACTTTATTTAAAATAATTAATTTTAGTAATGATGATGAGTAGTTAACCAATCAATCCCTAAAATCACATCAAAGGCAAGTATTTTCAAAGAGATAAATCAACAGGTATCGTGAGGGTGCCGATTTGAATCAAATAAGATTTATAAACAGTGGATGTAACGAAGGTTTCTCCTAACGGAGTTTCAACAGATAAGTCAAAGTCTAATTTCTCTAGAGTTAAATTTAAATGTTAAGTGTAAGTAGGAGAAATAAAAGAGTGGGTAGAACCGATATCGAATAAGGTATAGACTTCACAAGAGTTTATGATTAGCTTAGTCGTGATAACTTCGTTTGGGTTCCTCGACAAACGCTCTCACTTAAACTACCGACTTTGACTTGTCTAGGACATCCTTTGACGTCACCATCCCAGCTGGACTTGACTTCACTACACGACAAAATTGAGCTACGTGACCTTTTCTTCCACAATTGAAACACGCTTTGGGTTGCTAAGTACAGTTTGGACGGATGTGTCCCTCTTGTCCATATTTAAAATATACGATTGGTGGTCGTTCTTCTTCCTTTGAAATGGGTGCCAGTTCTGCTTTCGATGTCTTTCCATCATTATTGAATCTTATCTTCTTAAAGTTGTTCCCACTTAGTTCACCTTTCCTATTATTCGCTATGATTACCATCAAGTGGTTATCATTTATGGCATGATAATTTCCTCCATGATGGTTATCATTGTTCATGGTCGCTGCCACCAAAGATGATTATTATCGTGTTGTTGGTCGTCATTTTTGGTTGAGATGACTCATAATCAAGGTTTCTAATAACCGAGCCATATTCATAACATCAAAATATAAACAAAGTTTGTGAGAAATGAGGTATTGACGTATTTCTGGTTTCAAACCTCGCAAAAACATTCACATCATTCTCTCCTCATTAGCTACCAAATGAGATAAAAACAGGGATAACTTGACAAACTTAGCCTCATATTGCGATTCGGTCATATTGTTTTGCTCCAGCTTGATGAATTCTACCTCCTTCATGTGACAAATACTTTCAGGAAAGTACTTGTCATTGAAAAATTCTTGGAACTTCTCCCAAGACATCTTTAGTGCGACAGGTTGAGTACGTGTTACAGATTTCCACCAGTAATCTGCTTCTTCATGCAACATAAAGGTGGCAAAAGGAACCTTTTTCCTTCCTCGAGCATTCCAAGACATCAAATATCTGGTGATCCGCTTTATCCACGATCTACTTTAAGTGGTTCTGACTTTCCCAAAAACTCCCGGTGGTCCCAATTTCCTTGAATCGCTAATGGCGGTGACCAACCGTGAATCGCCAAAGGTTTCCACCGCATTATGAACAAAAGTCTCTCTCGCTTGGGTGTTGCTAAAAAGCTCCTAAATGTACCATCGCTTTTCATTTGGCTCTGGTGTTGTTGTTTATATGAGGATTATTACCTTCCCCGATGCACATTATCCCGGTTATCGATCGCTTCATGACTCAACGGGCCAGACGTGCTCCATTGCTTATCTCATCATTTTCGTGATGCCATTTCAAACACTACCACAAAACAAGGGTTAATTGACATGCCATATATTATCCCTATATTCTCAACCGACCAATTAAATAACAAATAAGCTTAGGTATGTCATACTAAGACTACAAAAAATAGACATTTCGAACCATTTTTCTAGGCAACGACTTATAAAGTCATCGCCAAAAATGCATGTTTAGCAATCTAAATTTGTCATTCGTTGAAGTTTATGAAAGGCTTTCATTTTTCAGAATCTAAATTCATAAGTCGTTGTAAAATTTGCCAAATCGTCGCTAAAAAAAAAACGATCATTTATTTTCTTTTTTTGTCATTGTCGAGATTTCTCTCATCGCTTAAGAATCTAAAACTTTTTTTTTGTTGTAATATTTCGCTGCTTAATATAGGCTACATTCATCAAGGCAACAATTTTTTTTTGTCATATTTAATTAATACATTTTTTAATGACTAGTAAATTGTTGCCCAAAATTAAGACAAACCCAATAAGACGCCTCTTTTTTCCCCCAAAACACATCATTTTTTATTTAAATTTTTTATTTATTTGGACACAATTTTATATGTTGAAATGTTTCACAATTTTATACATTTTTTTATTTATTTTATACACAATTTTATTTTTTTTTTTAAAGTTATAATTTTTGAAATTAAAATTGAAAGACATATAGATATATTTTTAATTTACAAAAATTAAAGTTTGTAGTTAATTGGATGTAGTTTATAATGATCATATTCGCACACTTATAATTTTGAAAAAAATATATTTAATTTCTAAAATAATTTTTATGAATTTTTCAGAATCTCGTTATTTTACATATATACTTTTTGACAAGTGGATAGCAAGGAATCGAAATTGCTTCTCAAATTACACCAAAAATCGATCAAACCGCAATTCCATTAAGTCGCAAGCAAATGGTTCAAAGATAGACTCAATTAAGTTGCACCAATGAAAAAAAAGTTCTTTTCTAACTCCTTTTTTTAAATTCTCATTTTTCTCGACTTATAAATTTTTTTTATAATCAAATATTAATTTCTCTTTATATCTTGAATTAGAGGGTGTTCGATAAATGACTTATAAGTTGGTCAAACTAAGTTATAAGTCATTTGTTATTATTTAGTGTTCGACAATAACCTAAATTTTAATTTTTTTTCGATTTATAAGTCATTATTAAAAATTTTCATGTTTCATGTGATATATATATATATATATATATATATATATATATATACATACTAAATAAAAATACTAAACAAATCTCAATATTAAACTAAATATATATAAAGTAACTCATGAATATTTTTATTTATAAATGTGTATATATATATATGTAAACAAATATTCATATAAATATTTATAAATTTATCTCTAAATATATATATATATATATATATATATATATATATATTTAAACAAATATTCATATAAATATTTATAAATTTATCTCTAAATATTCATATAAATATTTATAAAAATATTCATATCCAAATTTTATAAACTTTAGATGAATATTTATAAATTTATAAATAAATATTTGTTTATAAAATTTAAAGATAAATGTATATGAATATTTGTTTATAAATACTTATATGAATATTTAGAAATAAATTTAAAAAATTAGTTATGAAAGATTTTAATTAATTAATTTCTAACATCATAAATAAATTAAAAATTTGCATAATTATTTTTTAACTACCAATTTTGGTTCACTAACAACTATTAATAATTTTAAGAAAAATAAAATCTCTCCGCAATTTTGTCTCTGGTTTACCAACCACTAAAAATCTCTATGGTAAATTTTTATAATGGTGGCAATTTACTCACATGTATGAAGTTTTATGATCATATAGATTTTCATTGTTATATTATTTTGTGAAAAATAAAGTTTGGTACTCCTACTAAAAAAATCATCCATATATAAGTAGATATAGTTCAATGAAAAGTGAGCTTAATTTTGTGTTGCATCTATAGCTTCTAAAGTTTTATTCGTATTCGATTATCCAATTTTATCATGAAATGAGTAGAATAATATGAATGCTTTCAACGTATATAAAATCTCATACCACAATAATTTAATGAAATAATGAGATTTCATGTAGTTCATGAAAAAAGAGTGAGAGGCTGTACACATTGGCTAATTAACAATTAATATAAGTTACAATATATATGAGAAGTATACAAAGTCTATCAAAATGTTGGTAAAAAGTCTATTAAAATCTTTCACTTATTTCATGGAGTCTATAAAAGTCTTTCACTTATTTCATGGAGTCTATCAAAATGTTGGTAAAAAGTCTTTAAAGTCTTTAAAAGTCATTAAAATTCACAAACTCTGTGACGCCCCCAAAATAGGTATACATCACCTATCTTGAGTCGCCAAATACATGGTACAAAATTCAAATACAACTTAATTATACAAAACATATGCTATGAGTTTTAATACAAATATTGTCATCTAGATAATATCCACACTCAATTGAGTCCTCATTACATTTATTATCACACTATTTAATGTAATAGTGAGGACTACTAATGCTATTATCTCGACCGCCACCCATTCCCGACTAGTCCCTCGCCACGCTCTCATTTCTCAAGAGAACAATGAAAGTAAAAGGGTGAGCTCAACTAGCCCAAAGAAGAAATATTATGACTAAGATAATATGTAATAAATTATTGTTAGTTTCTTCAATGTTGTTAAACCGATACAATATAACAAACATCAAGTTTAATCGCAATGAACAAGCAATCCATTAAAAGAGTCAAGTAGAGAATAAAATCTACTATCTTTATGATTTAAAAGGTTTTTCATCACTTTTATCACGGACTCAAATTTTTAATAAATAATCCACATCATCCCCGCACTACTACCAAGGATATTCATTAAGATCACAACCACAAATTATCCATGCACTACGCCAAGGATATTCGTATTCATCAATGGTCATGATCATGCCAACAACTCATCCATCAATGCACTATGTGCCAACGAGGACTTTTACCACATCATTTGTAATATTACTACCATGATTATACCAATAATCCTCGTCATAATCATACCAAGTCCATCTACGCACAACATGTGCCACATATGACTTTCAACATAATATAAACATGAGGATGATGACAATGATATAAGAATTCAATAAAACAAGTTCAAGAATTAATTTATCCAGAACTCAATAACGCCCAAATTGTCAACATGATATCGCTTTTGTAGAGTAAAATTCAAGAATGCTCGTAAGAATATTTCCATGAAAAGATATCGATGAAGCGCAAATATCAAGGATATTCCACTAATTTCATGGAGTATAAAAGCCAAAACTTTAACCAACCTAAGTATAATAAAGAATGGAATAACAAAAGAAATCACCAAGCATGCGATAATCGCATGCATGTGTTATTCCAACATAATAATAAATAATGGAACTGTGTCATGCCAGAACGCATGCATGTGATATTCCAAATGTAATAATAAATAATAGAAATCAAGTCACAGAACGCACAAACATGATATTCCAAAAATGTAATAATAAACAACTAACTGTGTCATGTGTAAATGCATATACGTGGATGTTCCAATGTAATAATAAATAACGAATAACCAAGTCATGCGAATGCATGTATGCATGTGATGTTCCAAATGTAATAATAAAGAATGGAATAATGTAAGAATTTCACCACGTATGCGGCAGATTACATGTATAAAAGTTATTCCAACATAATAATAAAGAATGGAATAATGTAAGAATTTCACCAAGTATGTGGTACTTCACATAGACAAAGTTATTCCAATATAATAATAAAGAATGGAATAATGTAAGTTCTCTTCTATGAAGATCTTAAAGAAAGAAATAATACCCCTTACCTGTAATAATCGGATATAGGAGTAATGAAGTAAGATAATACTTTTCTTCTTTCTCTCTATAGTTTTCTCTCTAGAGTTTCAAAGGAATTGTAAGAAATAATGAAGGAATGAGCTTCTATTTATAGGAGAATGGATCTAATAAGAATTCAATTCCTAACTATCTGTATTGATTTACTTTTTAAACTGGATTTATCTGCATTGATTTACTATAAAATATTCTAATAAAACAAAATCTTTTAAATAAAATATAATATATTCTATTTATAATCTAATAAAACGAATAACTTTATAAAAGTATTCTGCTTTTATATAAAAAGATTTTACTATAAAAACTACACTATGCAAACACTATGCATAATAAAATACTATATTCTATAATAAAATATAATATATTCTATTTAAGTATTCTAATAAAAATGAATAACTTTATAAAAGTATTCTCTAATAAAATTTTTATATAAAAGCTTTTATATTTTATTACATTAATAATATAAATAAAACAAAACTTCATCATCATTATTATAATTCACACTATTAATCCACTGTGTCGCTCCTTGAAAGAGGGGTTTTCCAATAAGAATTTCTCCCTATTAGCAAGCAATTAAGTGACCAAACCTCTCCTCGCGTAACTTCTAGACATCGTTAATATTGCAAATAATAATATTAATAACTTCGTCTGTCTCAATTATTGATTTAATAATATATAAAATATCGATAATAATTGAATCAATTAACGGAGATACTATGCAACAACCATCAAGCAATAATCGAACAAAACCGAAAGACTTTTCACGTAAAGATCAATAATCAATACCGTATGCTACTACGCAACCACGCCAGATTCCTCGCATTTTTTTAACACCGGTGTTTCAATAGTTAACGATAAAACTTCCGCCGTTATTTTCATAAAATATTTTTGTCGCTTTTTCAATCCGATAATAATTCCGCAGGGGTCCACTAATGATCGTGCCATCGCATTTAATATTCCTCGTTAAAATGAATATTCCCCACCAATCAATATTATATAACAACTTCATGATTTTGTAAAATTTATAACTATTACCCACAACTATAACATTATATCAAATTCATTCCATAATATTTCAAAATGATAATTATATAAAATTCATCTTTATTCATAAAAGTTGGGGTCTTACAATCTCCCTTCTTATGAAATTTCGCCTCTAAATTAGGGTACGACGGTATGTCAAGAGGTAAGGATACCTTGATTTCATTTCGCATTCTAACTCCTGTGTCATTTCCTCAACATCGTGGTTCCTCCATAAAACTTTCGACTTTGAGGTATAATCTCGAGCGTAGAATATGTTCCTTCTTATCCAAGATTTGAACAGAACATCTTCACACGTTAAATCTTCCGCTATTTCGTCCCGCTTCTAACTCAATAATGTGGTTCGGTCTTTCACATATTTACGTAATATGGATATATGAAAATGTTATGAACACGAGACATACTTCATGCAGAAAGTCGAAGTCTATAAGCTACAAATTCCTACCGATCGAGGATTAAAATGAGCCAATAAATCGAGGATCGAGCTTTCTCTCTTCCAAATCTCGTAACTCTTTTCCATGGAGCAACACGAATAAACACATGATCTCCAATATCGAATTCCACATCCTTTCACGAAGATCAAGATAACTCTTTCATTTGGCCTTGTGAGGTTTTTATACGCTGTTTGATCGCTTCAATCTTTTTTCCGTAGTCATACGCATCAACTCCAAATCCCAACAACGTTGTTTCACCCACCTCATCCCAAAGATATCGAGAATGACACTTTCTTCCATACAACGCTTCGAATGGAGCCATGCCAACACTTGTTTGATAACCATTGTTGTAGAAGAAAACTCCACCAATGGTAAGAACTTGTCCCAAATTCCCTTGAAGTCAAGGACACAGTAGTCTTAATAAATCTTCAAGAGTTTGAATAGTCCTCTCCGATTGTCCGCTCGCTTCAAGGATGATATGCCAATTAAATCGTAAATCTGCGCTCATAGCTTTTTGTAAACCAACCCAAAATCTTGAAGTGAATCTTGGGTCTCGATCGTAAACTATGGATACCGACATACCATGCAATTTTACAATCTCATTTATATACATAATTAACAAGACGCTCATGTATAAGTTTCTCAGATTGGTAAGAAATGAGCAGACTTGGTCAATCTATCAACAATGATCCAAATCAGATCTACGCCTTGAGAAACCTTGGGAAGACCAAAGAACTAAATCCATGCTAATGTGCTCCCACTTCCATTCTAGAATTTCAAGTGATTGCAATGGACCTTTTGGTACTTGATGCTCCGCCCGACTCGCCGACAAGTTAAACACCTTAAGATAAACAAATATATCTCTCTTCATATTGCCTCCACCAAAATATACGTCAAGATCATGATACATTTTGGTACTCCTGTGATGGATTGCAAATGGTGTGTCAGCGCCTTCATCATGATTTTATACTTTAACTCGTGGATCGTTTAGAACACAAAGTCCGGAGTCGACTCAAAGTATTCCTTCTTCATCGATTCTGCTTTCAGCAGATAAGCACCTTCAGTACTTTCTTTCTCATACGATCGCCTCCAGTCCAGAAGTTTGAGCAAAATTTTAACTTTATCGATTAAAGTTTGCTTCTACTCATATATTCGCCATCATCACATGGGTCTCGGAGTCTTTATCTCTATCTCCATCCTTTGCAAGTCATACAAATGGGCCTCATGATTGACAATATCGCACTCAGATTCAAGATATGATCTTCTACTCAATGCGCCGCCTACCACGCTTGCTTTTCCAGATGGTATCGATGGTATGATCATAATCTTTCAACATTTCAAGCCAACGTCATTGTCAGATGTTGAGTTCCTTTTGTGTGAAGAAATATTTGAGGCTTTTTATGATCCGTAAAGATCTCCACTTTCTCCCCACACAAGTAATGCCTCCAAATCTTTAGTAAAATAACAAACCGCTAACTCTAGATCACGAGTAGGATAATTCCTCTCATATTCTTTGAGTTGTCGAGAGGCATAGGCTATGACTTTCCCATGTTGCATGAGAACACATCCTAACCCTTTGCTTCAAGCATCATCAGACATGGCAAATCCTTCCGAGCCGATGGTATCACGTAATCAAAATAAATGAGTCTCCTCTCGAAGTTCTTGAAAACTCTTCTCACATTCCTCGCTCCAACCAAATTTTGTATCTTTCCGAGTCACCGAAGTTAAGGAGTAGCGATTCGAGAAAACCTTCTACGAATCTCCGATAATAACCAAATAAGCCGAGAAAGCTACGATTTTGGCCAATGATTTAGGTTGTCCTAACTTTGAATACCAACAAACAGTCATCAATACGCGGGCAATGGGTACCTATTTTTGATGGTGACATGATTCAACTCCCGATAATCAATACAAAGTCGATACTCCCGCCTTTCTTTTTTATGAATATAACAGAGCACCCCAATGAGACGATTTAGGATGAATAAAACCGATGTTCAACAATTCCTCGAGTTGGGTCTTTAACTCCTCAAGTTCAATAGAGCCATTCGACATGGGCTTTGGAAATAGGTTTTGTACCGGTTCAAGGTCGATACAAAATTTAATTTCACGCCTGGGGTAGGCCGTGAAGTTCTTCTTCGTGGAATACGCCAGAAATTCATTAACAATAGAAATATCATTCAAAAACCGATTTATTTTTATTTAGATCCGCTATATGAGCTAAGAAAGCTTGACATCCGCTTTTTCAATAAATGAATATCTTTATGGCTTGAGATGGCAAAGTGATTAATTTTAATGGTTTCGTTGTTTGAATTCGCAAGATAATAGGTTGGTTAGAATATGAAAGCTAACAACCCATTTAAAATAATCAATTTTGCATGATGAGTAGTTAACCAATCAATCCCTAGAATTACGCCAAATGCAAGTATTTTCAATGAAATAAGATCGATTGTGTAATGTGAGGGTACCGATTTGAACCAAACAAGACTTATAAATAAGTGGATGTAATGAAGGTTTCTCCCAATGGAGTTTCAACAGATAAGTCAAAGTCTAATTTCTCCTGAGTCAAATTTAAACATTGAGCGCAAGTAGGAGAAATAAAAGAATGGGTAGAACCAAGATCAAATAAGGTATAAACTTCACTAGAGTTTATGATAAGCTTACCCGTGATGACCTCGCTCGAAGTTCTTTGCTTTCCGGGAGGTCACGACAAACTCTCTCCTCAGACCATCGGGCTTTGACTTTTCCGGGACGCCTTTGGTGCTTCCATCCTAGTCGAACTTGTCTTCTGGTGAATCCATAAAATCGGGCCAGTGACCTTCTCTTCCACAATTATAACATGCTTTGACGACAAGATCGCTTAGCTTTGACCGATGTGTCCTCCCTCCGCATTTGAAGCATATGATAGTGGACGTTTCTCCTTCCTTAACAACGTGTGTCGGTGTCGACATCTTTTCATCATCATTGAATCTCTCTTCTTGAAATGTCCATTCTTATTGTTTTGACCATGATTACCACCAAGTGGTTACCATTTCGCATGTTGATTCCTCCACGCTTATTGTCACCGCTTGATGACAAGCTTATCACCGGTATTATCATTTTGCCGATGTACTCTCTTTTCGTCAGTGACTCATTATCGCGCGAGATAAGATATCGATTTATCAACATCCTAATTCAAACCTCTTAGAGAAACATTCGACGTCATCTCAAGTTTCAAACCTCTCATTATCATTCTCTCCTCAATCAACCAAATGGGACGTAAACCGACAACTCGGCAAACTTGGCTTCGCATCGCGACACCTGGCCATGTTTTTTTGCTCCACTTGATGAACTCTACCTCTTTCATGGGACGAATACTTTCGGAAAGTACTTGTCATTGAACAATTTCGAACTTCTCTCAAGTCATCTTCAAGCAAGCAGTGTTCAAGACGCTTTACATATTCCCACCAAGAATCTTCTCAAGACGTAATATAAAGGTGGCAAAGTGAACTTTTGCTTCCTGAGCATCCCAAGACATCAAATATCTTGCAGATCTATTTTATCCACGCCTCCTCCTTAAGTGGTTTCGCTTCCAAAAACTCCGGTGGTCCCAGCCTCGAACTGCTAATGACCATCCGAGAGTCGCCGTTGTTTCCATTTGCATTTTGTACAGAGTCGTTTTACCGATGTCAGATGAATCAGATAAAGCCTCCCAACATTCCATCGCTCATCATCCGTCAAGTTGTTATTGTTTGCCCGAGGATTGTCGCCTCGATGCACATTATCCTCGATTATCGATCTCGTGGAGACTCAACGGCCTCCTCCGGCTCCATTGATGTTCTCAACATTCTCGATGTCATTTTTAAATATCGCCATAAAACAAGGGTTAAGTAACATATCACATATTATCCCTATACTTTCGATTCCACCAATTAAAAACCAAATAAACTTAGTAAGTCATACTAGTGAAGGAATTTCCGCTTCTTCCCTCCTAGTTCTTGTCTCACATCTTAGCCATGGATCATATCCCAAGCTTTGATATTAACCGTGACGCCCCCAAAATAAGTATACATCACCCATCTTGAGTCGCCAAATACATGGTACAAAATTCAAATACAACTTAATTATACAACAACAAAATAGGTAAAATACTTACAAAACATATGCTATGAGTTTTAATACAAATATTGTCATCTAGACAATATCCACACTCAATCGAGTCCTCATTACATTTATTATCACACTATTTAATGTAATAGTGAGGTCTACTAATGCTATTATCCGGACCGCCACTCCGCTCCCCGACTAGTCCCTACCACGCTCTCATTTCTCAAGAGAACAATGAAAGTAAAAAGGTGAGCTCAACTAGCCCAAGAAGAAATATTATGACTAAGATAATACGTAATAAATTATCGTTAGCCTTCAAATGTTGTTAAACCGATACAATATAACAAACATCAAGTTTAATCATAAATGAACAAGCAATCCATTAAAAGAGTCAAGTAGAGAATAAAATCTACTATCTTTTATGATTTTAAAGGTTTTTCATCACTTTTATCACTGGACTCAAACTAATAAATAATCCACATCATCCTCGCACTACGGCCAAGGATATTCATTAAGATCACAACCACAAATTATCCATGCACCACGGCCAAGGATATTCGTATTCATCAATGGTCACGATCATGCCAACAATCGCCCATCAATGCACTACGGGCCAATGAGGACTTTTACCACATCATTTGTAATATTACTGGCCATGATTATACCTAATAATCCTCGTCATAATCATACCAAGTCCATCTATGCACAACAAAGCCATGATGACTTTCAACATCATATAAACATGAGGATGATGACAATGATATAAGAATTCAATAAAACAAGTTCAAGAATTAATTTATCCGATTCAATAACGCCCAAATTGTCAACATGACATCGCTTAGAGTAAAATTCAAGAATACTCAAAAGAATATTTCCATGAAAAGATATCGGATGAAGCGCAAATATCAAGAATATTCCACTAATTTCATGGAGTATAAAAGTCAAAACTTTAACCAACCGAGTATAATAAAGAATGGAATAACAAAAGAAATCACTGTGCACGCGATAGATCGCATGCATAAAAGTTATTCCAATGTAATAATAAATAATGGAACCAGTCACGTAAAACGCACGTATGTGATATTCCAACAAAATAATAAATAATGGAATCAGTCATGCGTAAACGCATGCATATGATGTTCCAATGTAATAATAAATAATGTAACCGTGTCTTCATGAACGCACGTATGTGATGTTCCAATGTAATAATAAAGAATGGAATAATGAAGAATTTCACCTCAGTATGCAGATGCAGATATATAAAGTTATTCCAACATAATAATAAAGAATGGAATAATGTAAGAATTTCACCAAGTATGTGGGTATCAGACAGATAAAGTTATTCCAACATAATAACAAAGAATGGAATAATAGAAGTTCTCTTCATGAAGACGAAAGAAAGAAATAATACCCTTTACCTTAGAACAACTCGATATAGGAGTAATGAAGTAAAGATAATACTTTTCTTCTTTCTCTATAGTTTTCTCTCTAGAGTTTCAAAGAATTCGTAAGAAATAATAAAGGAATTAGCTTCTATTTATAGGAGAATGGACCTAATAAGAATTAATTCTCGAACTATCTGTATTGATTTACTTTTTAAATGGACTTTGGCCAGTATTGGTTTACTATAAAATATTCTAATAAAACAAAAATTTTAAATAAAATATAATATATTCTATTTATAATCTAATAAAACTAATAACTTTATAAAAGTATTCTATTTTATATAAAAAGATTTTACTATGCAAAATACTACGCAGCACTATGCAAATACTATGCATAATAAAATATAATATATTCTATTTATAGTCTAATAAAATGAATAACTTTATAAAAGTATTCTATTTTATAAAAAGATTTTACTATGCAAAATACTATGCATAATAGAATAAAATATATTCTATTTATAGTCTAATAAAACTAATAATTTTATAAAAGTATTCTATTTTATATAAAAACTTTTTTCGCTTTTATTATATTAATAATACAAATAAAACAAAACTTCATCATCATTATTATAATTCAAACTATTAATCGACTGTGTCATTCCTGTGAAAGAGGAGCTTTCCAATAAGGATTTCTCCCTTTTCGCAAGCAATTAGTGACCAAACCTCTCCTCGCGTAACTTCTAGACATCGTTAATATTGCAAATAATAATATTAATAACTTCGCTATCTCAATTATTGATTTAATTGTAAGACCCCAACTTTTATGAATAAAGATGATTTTCTATGAATATTATTTTTGAGTATTATGGAATGAATTTGATATAATGTTATAGTCAGGTAGTATTTATAAATTTTGCAAAGTACGCAAGTTGTCTTATAACTATTCGATTGGCTCTCGGGGAATATTCTTTTGCAGGAATATTCGCATAACTACACAATCATTGGTGGACCCTATTAACGGAATTATCATTTGATCGAGAAAACGACAAAAAATATTTTATAAATAACTATGAGGTGTTATTGTTAAAACCGTTGAACTACCCTAGTAAGTAAAGTATAAGAATACGCTATGGTCGCATAAGAAGACACCAGATTGGTTATCGATGCTTATGTAAGAAGTCACCGCTTATACTCAATTATTGTTACAAGAATTGCCGATCATATCTCTCTCATATTATTGATTCGATTATTGTCGCAGATTATCTCGCATTATATGTTATATTATTAAATCAATAATTGAGACGACAAAGTTATTCATATTATTAAATTACAATATTTACAATGTCTAGAAGTTCTCACAAGGAGAGGTTTGGTCACCTAATCGCGCCGCCAATAGGAGAAACTTATCGGAAAGCCCCTCTTTCCCGGGAACAACCTCGTTGTTAAATATCGTGAGTTATGATATTAATGATGGATAAGTTCGTGTTGATTAAAGATGAATTTGATAGTTCCATCAGGTTGAAATTATTTGTGTTAATGAGAATCTACATTTATTTCGATAATAATTGATGTCCGGAGGTTATATTGTTCAATTGGGTATTCGGGCACTTTTTATGTTTGAGTACTATTCATGAATTACTATTCACGAAAGTTACTATTCATGAGTTACTATTCACGAGTTACTATTCATCCGATCACTATTCACTCTAGTATTGCTCACTCTTGATATTTGGGGTACAATATTATTCCATGAGGAGATGTGCTAATTTTTCGCATCGTTGGTTGAAATTATAATAGTAAATCAATATGGATCGTTGATTTAAAGTCTTAATAAGAATTTGTCCCTTAAATATTACCAAGAGTTAATTGCCCCTTCAGTAAATAGTAGTTGTCTCTTCAATATTACCAAGAGTTATTTGCCTCTTCTGTTCCAAGAGTTAATTACCCTTCTTCGCAAATAAGAGTTGTCTCTTCAATATTATCAAGAGTCATTTTGACCCTTCATAAGACCAAGAGCCACTCTCAATTTTCTATAAATAAGCTCATTCCTTCATTATTTCTTACTTAATTCACCAAACTCTAGAGAGAGAAATTTATAGAAAGAAAGAAGACTATTCTCGCTACTTTACTACTTCTATATCCAGCTTTCTTTTACGGTAGTGGGTGTTATTCTTTCTTATTCATGAAGAGAACTTCGTTATTCCATTCTTTATTATTCTCATTGAATAACTCAGATATGTGGCATACTTATACATAACTCGCAGATACGCCAGATACCATATACTGGTGAAATCCTTATGTTATTCCATTCTTTATTATTCTCGTTGAATAACTCAGATACGCCAAAGATACCCTATACATAAACTCAGATACGTACATACCCTATACTTGGTGAAATCCTTATGTTATTCCATTCTTTATTATTCGGTTGAATATCCCGTCTTTTGTGTTTTACACCGGACCGGTTCCGCTTTTATTATTCTCGTTTGAATATCCCGTTCGTTGTGTTTTACACCCGATTCGGTTCCGCCTTTTTATTATTCTATCGAATATCCTTTCTCGGTGTTTTACACCTGACTCGGGTTCCACATTTATTATTCGTTGAATATCCCGCCATGCGGCTAAGTACCGCATGCACGGTGATTTCTTTTGTTATTCCATTCTTTATTATAATCAGCTTGGTTAAAGTTTTGACTTCTATACTCCATGAAATTAGTGGAATATCCTCGATATTGGCGCTTCATCCAAAGATCTTTTCATGGAAATATTCTTCTAAGCATTCTTGAATTTTACTCTCACAAAGAAGTATCATGTCGACAATTGACGTTATTAGTTTCTCGGATAATTTAATTCGTGAACTTGTTTTATTTAATTCTTATATCATTGTCATCATCCTCATGTTTATATTTTTTGAAAGTCATCTCGTATTCAGAAGTGCATAGATGGACTTGGTATGATTATGACTGTGGATTATTCTTAAGATAATCACGACCGTAATGTTACAAATGATGTGATAAAAGTCCCTCATTGGTCCGTAGTGTATTGATGGACGCTTGTCGGCATAATCATGACCATCGATGAATACACAAATATCCTCAATTCAGAAGTGTATGGATAATTCGTGGTCGGACCCTAATGAATATCCTTCGCCAAAGTAAAGGATGATGTGGATTATTTATTGTCGAGTCTCAAATTATAAAAATTGATGAAAAACGCTTTTAAATCATAAAAGATAGTAGATTTTATTCTCTACTTGACTTTTAATGGATCGATTGTTCTACCGCAGCTAAACTTGATGTCTATTGTATTTTATCGCTTTAACATTGTTGAAGACTAATGATAATTTATTCGCATTATCTTAGTCATAATATTTCATCGGGCTAGTTGAGCTCACCCTTTCTTCACCGTTTTTCTTCGTGAAATGAGAATATAGCCGGGACGAAGTCGAGGAAATGTATCGACAAACCCGATGATAAAGATTAAGAGTCCTCACTATTCGCTAAATAACGTGATAATAAATGTAATGAGGATCAATTTGAGTTTGTATATCGCTCTATGAGGACTCCATTGAGAAAGGATATTGTCTAGAAGGCAATATTCTTGTTTAAACTCTCGCTTTATGTTTTACACGGCACATCTTGTATAATTATGTTGTATTTGATTTTGTACCATTTATTTGGTGACTCAAATGGGTGATGTATACCTATTTTTGGGGTGTCATAGCTTGGTATCAAAGCTTTAGGGATATGATCCCCTGCTAAGGTGTGAAACAAGAACTAGAGGGGAGAGATCGGGAATTCTTCGCTAGTATGACCTACCTAAGTTTATTTGATATTTAATTGGTCGGGTAGTATATGGATAATACGTGATATGATAATTAACCTTTTTTTGTATGTTGTTTGAAAATGGCATCCTAGAATGTTGAGAACATCAATAGAGCACAAGAGACCGCTGAGTCTCCACAGATCAATAATCGTGATAATGTGCACGTGAAGGCGACATTCCTCCTCAAACAACAACAAACCGACCAAATGATGAACGATGGAATGTTCCGAGGCTTCATGTAATTCATGCAACATCGCAAGAGCGGCCCCCGCCCAAAATACATGTGGAAATATCGGCAACTCTCTTGACGGCCACCATCAAGCGCTTTAAGGAACCTGGGACCACCGAGTTTTTGGAGAGCCAAAACCATTTAAGGCTAAGACGTGATTGCTGATGAACAAGATATTTGATGTCTTGGGATACTCCGAGGAGCAAAGGTTCCTTTGCCACCTTCATGTCATGGGAAGAGGTAGATTATCATCGGTGGGAATCAGAAGCATACTCAACTCCGCCGATCAAGATGTCTTAGGAGAAGTTCCAAGAACTGCTCAACGACAAGTACTTTCCCCGAAAGTATTCGGCCACATGAAAGAGGTAGAGTTCATCAAGTCGAACAAAACAATACGACCGTATCGTAAGACGGGCCAAGTTTCGCAGAGTTGTCCTGATCAACGCCCCATTTAGTTGATAATGAGGAGAGAATGACGCTAATGTTTTTAAGAGGTTCAAACCCGAGATACGCTAATATCTTATCTCTCATAAATTGTGTTTGTATTTAGATGTTGTTAATAGGACTCGCTTATCGAGCGATAATGAGTCAACCCAACCAAAAGAGAGCACCACAAAATGATAATACTAAAGTGATAACAACCATCAAAGCTTGCGGACAATAAGCGTGAGAGGAATCAACATGCCGTAAATGGTAACCACTTGGTGGTAATCATGGCCAAAATAATAAGAATGGATATTTCAAGAAGAGAAGATTCAACAATGATGGAAAGACGCCAAGATCAACACTGTCGTTAAGGAAGGAGAATGACCACCTATCATATGCTTCAAGTGTGGAGGAGAGGGACACATCATCCCCAAATGTGATGCCATCCAAAGTATGTTACAACCATGGAAGAGAAGGTCACCGAACGATTTTGTCGCGGCATCAAGACAAGTCCACTGGATGGAGGCATCAAAGGTCATCCCCTAAAAGTCAAAGTAGTAGTGCAATAAGGGGAGAGCGCTTGTTGTAACCTCCAGAAAGCAAGGAACCCTAACGAGGTTATTTACGGTAAGCTTATCATAAACTCTAAATAAGTATATACCTTATTTGATAACTGGTTCTACCCATTCTTTTATTTCTCCTACTTGCACCAACGCTTAAATTTGACCGAGAAATTGGACTTTGACTTATCTCGTGAAACCCATTGGGAGAAACCTTTATTACATCCAATCGCTTATAAGTCTTGTTTGTTTCAAATCTAGAACTTCACATTACCCTGGGTCGATCTTATTTCATTGAAAATACTTGCATTTGACGTAATTTAGGATTGATTGGTTAACTACTCATCATGTAAAAATTAATTATTTTCAAAGGTTGTTAGCTTTCATATTCCTAACCAACCTATTATGCTAATTCAAGCAACCAAACCATTAAAATCAATCACCGCTCATCTCAAGCCATAAAGATATTCATTTATTGAAAAACGATGTCAAGCTTTCTTAGCTCATGTCACGATCTAAACACAATACGCCTAATTTTGAATGATATTTCTATTGTTAATGAATTTCCGACGATTCCCTCAAGAACTTCCGCCTACCGTGAAGTAGTGAAATTGAATTTTGTATCGCCCTTGAACCCTAAGACAAAACCTATTTCCAAAGCCCCCATATCAAATGGCTCCTATTGAACTTCGTGAGTTAAAGACCCAACCGCAGGAATTGTTAGATATCGATTTCATTCATTCCAAGACATCTCCTCGGGGTGCTCCCTGCTCTATTCATGAAAAGAAAGATGGGAGTATGTGACTTTTTATTGATTATCGTGGAGTCAAACCATGTCACCATCAAAATAGATATTCGCTGTACACGTATTGATGACCTATTTGACAAATAGTAAGGCGCCAAATTATTTTCAAAGATTGATCTTCGCTCCCGGATATCACCAATTGAAGATTAGAACCGATGACATTCCAAAGACGACTTTCGTAACTCGACATTTAGCATTACGAATTCTAGTCATGTCCTTTCGATTAACTAATGCTCCGCCGCCTTCATGGATATGATGAACCGAGTATTCAAGGAATTTTTGGATCACTTTGTGGTCGTTTTTATTGATGACATCATCATATATTCCAAAACCCGTGGAAGATCATGCGAAGCAACACACTGAGAGGTCGATACTCCAAAAGCTTCGTGGAATATAAGCTTTATGCCAAGTTGAAGAAATGCGAAGTTCGGGCTTCGAGGAAGTAGCATTCCTGGGCACGTGGTATCAAGTCATGGAATATCCGCTGACTCAAAGAAAGATTGAAGCTATTCAAAGTCGGGAGCAACTCAAATCAAATGACCAAGACGAAGCTTTTCTTGGCCAATTGGTTATTATCTGAGATTCGTGGAAGGATTTTCTTGAATCGCTACTCCATTAACTCAAACCGACTTCGAAAGATACAAAATTCAATTGAACGAGGAATGTGAGAAGAGTTTTCAAGAACTCAAGAGAGACTCATTTCAAGACTGCTCTGTTACAATACCATCCCGCTCTGAGGATTTGTCATCTACAAGGATGCTTGTGCAAAAGGTTAGATGTGTTCTCATGCAACATGGGAAAGTCATAGCTTATACGCCTCTCAGCTAACTCAAAGAATATGAGAGGAATTATCCTACTCACGATCTAGAGTCAAGTAAATTGGTTTTCAGACTTAAAATTTGGAGGCATTACTTCAGATATATGGAGAAAGTGAGATCTTACTTGATCATAAAAGCCTCAAATATTTCTTCACTCAAAAGGAACTCAACAATACATACAACGACGCTTCATTCTTTGAATCGCTGAAAGATTATGATCATACCATCCAATACCATCCCGAAAAGTGAACGTGGTAATGTATGCATCAGTAGTAAGATTATACGCTGGCACGAAAGCGATATTGTCAAACGTAAAGGCCCATTTTGTGACTTGCAAAGGATGGAGATAGAGTTAAAGAATCTGAATGGTCAATATAATTCTACTCAATTAATACGAGAATTGCCGTGATTATATCTCCTATATTATTGATTCGATTATTGTCAAGATTATCCTCAGATTATATGTTATATTATTAAATCAATAATTGAGATGACAAAGTTATTCATATTATTAAATTGCAATATTTATAATGTCTAGAAGTTCATAAGGAGAGGTTTGGTCACCTAATCAGGCTACCAACAGAGAGAAACCTTATCGAAAGCCCCCTTCCTCGGGAACAACCTCGTTGTTAAATATTGTGAGGAGTGATATTAATGATGGATAAGTTCGTGGTTGATTAAAGATGAATTTGATAGCCCATTGTGTTGAAATTATTTGTGTTAGTGAGAATCAACATTTATTTCGATAATAATGATGTCCGGAGGTTATATTGTTCAATTGGGTATTCGGGGTTTCTTTTCGAGGTTACTATTCATGAGTTACTATTCCGCACACTATTTCACGAGTTCTGATTCCTGAGTACTATTCACACTATTCATGAGTTACTATTCACGAAAGTTACTATTCATGAGTTACTATTCACTATTACTATTCACTCTAGTATTGTTCACCCTATATTTGGGTACAATATTATTCCATGAAAGAGATGTGCTAATTTTTCGCATCATTGGTTGAAATTATAATAGTAAATCAATATGGATCATTGATTTAAAGTCTTAATAGTAATTTGTCCCTTCAATATTACCAAGAGTTAATTGTCCCTTCGTAAATAGTAGTTGTCTCTTTAATATTACCAAGAGTTATTTGCCTCTTCGGTGTTCCAAGAGTTAATTATCCTTTCGCAAATAGTAGTTGTCTCTTCAATATTACCAAGAGTCATTTTGACCCTTCATACACCAAGAGCCATTCTCGCTTTTCTATAAAATAAGCTCATTCCTTCATTATTTCATTTAATTCAATCAAACTCTAGAGAGAAATTATAGAGAGAAAGAAGAAGAGTATTCTGCTACTTTACTACTTCTATATCCAGTTATGATATTGTGAGTAACCTGTATACGCGGCATACCCTATACTTAGTGAAATCCTTATGTTATTCCATTCTTTATTATTCAAGTTGGAATATCCCTGGTTCAGGTAGTGTTTTACACCGACCTCGGTTCCGCTTTTATTATTCTGCTGAATATCCTCGTCGTGTGTTTTACTAATCGACCTCGGTTCCGCTATTTATTATTCTATTGAATATCCCTTGCCTATGCAAAGTACCGCATTCATGGTGATTTCTTTGTTATTCCATTCTTTATTATACTCAAATAAGTTAAAGTTTTAACTTCTATACTCCATGAAATTAGTGGAATATCCTTGATATTTGGCGCTTCATCCAAAGATCTTTCATGGAAATATTCTTTAAGCATTCTTGAATTTTACTCTACACAAAGAAGTATCATGTTAACAATTTGACGCGTTATTAATTCGGATAATTTAATTCGTGAACTTGTTTTATTGAATTCTTATATCATTGTCATCATCCTCATGTTTATATTTTTTGAAAGTCATCCGGCCTCAGAAAGTGTATGGGGATGGACTTGGAATGATTATGACTGTGGATTATTCGTAAGATAATCATGACCATAATGTTACAAATGATGTGGTAAAAGTCGCCATTGGCCCATAAGTGCATCGATGGATGCTTATTAGCATGATCATGACCATCGATGAATACACGAATATCCTCGACCAGTGAGTATGGATAATTTGTGGTCGGACCCCAATGAATATCCTCATGAAATAAGGTGGATGATGTGGATTATTTATTGTCGAAGTCTCAACTATAAAATTGATGAAAACATTTTCAATCATAAAAGATAGTAGATTTTATTCTCTACTTGACTCTTTTAATGGATCAGATGTTCACCGCAGCTTAAACTTGATGTCTATTGTATTTTATCGCTTAACACTGCTGAGGACTAATGATAATTTATTCTCGCATTATCTTAGTCATAATATTTCATCGAGCTAGTTGAGCTCACCCTTTCTTTCACCGTTTCTTCTGTGAAATGAGAATATAGCCGGGACGAAAGCTCAGAAACGTATCGACATTCAGATGATAAGATTAGTAGTCCCTCACTATTCTGCTAAATAAAGGTGATAAATAAATGTAACGAGGACTAAATTTGAGTTTGATAATCGCCTATGAGGACTCCATTGAGAATGGATATTGTCTAGAAGGCAATATTCTTGTTTAAACTCTTAGTTTATGTTTTACACGCATACGCCAGATAATTATGTTGTATTTGATTTTGTACCATTTATTCACGCACTCAAATGGGTGATGTATACCTATTTTGGGGGCGCCATTTGGTATCAAAGCTTAGGATATGATCCCCGCTAAGGTGTGAGACAAGAACTAGAGGGAGAGACGGGAATTCTTCGCTAGTATGACCTACCTAAGTTTATTTGATATTTAATTGGCTCACGTAGTATGTGGATAAGATGTGATATGATAATTAACCCCGGTTTTGTGGCGTTGTTTGAAAATGGCATCCCGTAATGTTGAGAACATCAACGGAGCACAGGAGACCGCTGAGTCTCCACGATCAATAATCGTGATAATGTGTTTCGTGAAGGCGATATTCCTCGTGCAAACAATAACACCGACTCAAATGATGAACGATGGAATGTTCCGAGGCTTCATGCAATTCATGCAACATCGTGCAAGAGCGGCTCCGCCCAAAATACGTGGAAATATCGGGCAACTCTGATTTGGCCACCGCCAAGGCTTTTAAGGAACTGGGACCACCGTAGTTTTTTGAGAGACAAACCACTTAAGGCGTAGACGTGATTAATCAGATCAACAAGATATTTTATGTTCTTGGGATGCTCCGAGGAGCAAAGGTTCCTTTGCCACCTTCATGTTATGGAAGAGGCGACATCGTGGGAATCAGAAAGCGAATCAACCGCCAGACCAAGATGTCTTGGGAGAAGTTCCAAGAATCGCTCAACGACAAGTACTTTCCGAAAGTATTCGCTATATGAAAGAGGTAGAGTTCATCAAGTCGAACAAAACAACATGACCGTGATCGCAAAGACGGGGCCAAGTTTGCAGAGTTGTCCCGGCCATGCCTCATTTCGTTGATAATGAGGAGTTGAATGACGCTAATGTTTTTAAGAGGTTCGAAACCCGAGATACGCCAATATCTTATCTCTCATAAACCGTGGTTTGTATTAAGATGTTGTTAATAGGCTCGCTTATCGAGAGCGATAATGAGTCAACCCAACAAAAAGAGAGCAAAATCGACAAAATGATAATACCAAAGGATAATAGCCATCGGGTTATGGACAATAAAGCGGGGGAATCAACATGCTGTAAAATGGTAACCACTGTGGTAATCATGGCCAAAATAATAAGAATGGACATTTCAAGAAGAGGAGATTCAACAACGATGGAAAGACGTCAAGATTAGCACCTGTCGTTAAGGAAGGAGAATCCACCACCTCATCATATGCTTCAAGTGTGGAGGAGAGGGACACATCGGCCCCAATCGTATGATGCCATCCAAAACATGTTACAACCGTGGAAGGTAGAAGGTCACCGACATGATTTTGTGCGGCAATCAAGACAAGTCCAAATTGGATGGAGGCATCAAAGGTCCGCCCCGTAAAAGTCAAAGCTGGTAAAGGCAAGGGAGAAAGGCTTTGTCAGAACCTCCTCAGAAAGCAAGGAACCCTAACGAGGTCATTACGTAAGCTTATCATAAACTCTAAATAAGTATATACCATATTTGATACCCGTTCTACCCATTCTTTTATTTCGCTTACTTACGCCAACGCTTAAATTCGACCGAGAAATTGACTTCGACTTATCTCGTGAAAACTCCATCGGGAGAAACCTTCATTACATCCACCGCTTATAAGTCTTGTTTGTTTCAAATCGCACCTCACATTACCTTCGTCGATCTTATTTTATTGAAAATACTCAGATTCGACGTAATTTAGTGGATCGATTGATTAACTACTCATCATGCAAAAATTAATTATTTTCGAAAGTGTTGTTAGCTTTCATATTCCTAACCAACCTATTATGCAAATTCAAGCAACCAAACCATTAAAATCAATCATCGCTATCTCAAGCCATAAAGCTATTCGCTTATTGAAAATGAATGTCAAGCTTTCTTAGCTCATGTCACGGATCTAAACAAAATACGCCGCTTTTGAATGATATTTCTATTGTTAATGAATTTCCCGACGATTCCCTCAAGAACTTCCCCGCCTACCCCCGTAGAGCGTGAAATTGAATTTTGTATCGACTCTCAACCCCGTATAAAACCTATTTCCAAAGCCCCATATCGAATGGCTCTTATTGAACTTCAGGAGTTAAAGACCCAACCGCAGGAATTGTTAGACATCGGCTTCATTCATTCCCCAAGACGCCTCCTTGGGGTGCTCCCCTGCTTTATTCGTGAAAAGAAAGATGGGAGATGCGACTTTCAGATTGATTATCGGGAGTCGAAACATGTCACCATCAAAATAGATATCCGCTGCCACGTATTGATGACCTCGCTTTGACTACCAGTAAGGTGCCAAATTCTTTTCAAAGATTGATCTTCGCTCCGATATCACCAATTGAAGATTAGAATTGATGACACTCCAAAGACGGCCAGAACTCCTGCAGACGGGCATTATGAATTCTTAGCCATGTCCTTCGATCGACTAATGCCCCGCCGCCTTTCATGGATATGATGAACCGAGTATTCAAGTATTATTTTGATCACTTTGTGGTCGCCTTTATCGATGACATCCTTATTTATTCCCAAAGCCGTGAAGATCATAAACAACACTTGAGGTCGAGATATTTCAAAAGCTTCGTGAATATAAGCTTTATGCCAAGTTGAAGAAATGCGAAGTTTCGCTCGAGGAAGTAGCATCTTTGGGCACGGGTATCAAGTCATGGAATATCCGCTGACCCAAAGAAAGATCGAAGCTATTCAAAGTCGGGAGCAACCTAAATCAAAGGATCAAAGTACGTAGCTTTCTTGCTTAGCCGGTTATTATCGGAGAGTCGTGGAAGGATTTTCTAATCACTACTCCATTAACTCAAATTGACTTGGAAAGATACAAAATTCACTTGAAAGAGGAATGTGAGAAGAGTTTTCAAGAACTCAAGAGAGACTCATTTTAGCACCTGCTGCTCGACAATACCATCCTGCCTTGAGGGATTTGTCATCTACAAGGATGCTTCAGCAAAAGGTTGGGATGTGTTCTCATGCAACATTGAAAGTCATAGTTTATGCCTCTAAGAACTCAAAGAATATGAGAGGAATTATCCTACTCATGATCTAGAGTCAGTATAGATACGATTTGGGTCATTGTTGATAGATCGACCAAGTCTCGCCATTTCTTACCAATACGTAGAAACTTATACACTTGAACGCCTTGCTAGTATGTACATAAAAGAGATTTTAAGATTGCATGGTATGCCAAGATCCATAGTTTCGATCGAGACCCAAGATTCACTTCATGATTTTGGGTTAGTTTGCAAAAAGCTACAGTACCGGATTTACGATTTAGTTCGGCATATCATCCCTCGATTTGACGGACAATCGAGAGGACTATTCAAACTCGAAGATTTATTAAGACTCGCGGTCCTCGACTTCAAGGAAGTTGGGGACAAGTTCTTACCATTCGTGGAGTTTTCCTACAACAACAGCTTATCAAGCAAGCATCGCATAGCCCATTCAAGCGTTAATGGAAGAAAGTGTCGCTTCCAAAGATGATGGGATGAGGTGGTCAAGCAATGTTGTTGGGACCAGAGTTGGTACGATGACTACGGAAAAGATTCAAACGATCCGACAACGATAAAAACCTCACAAGATCGATAAAAGAGTTATGCCGATCTTCATCGAAAGGACGGGAATTCGATATCGAGATCATGTGTTGTTACGGTCGCTCCACAGAAAAGAGTTACGAGATTCGCAAAGAGAGGAAAGCTCACCCTCGATCTATCGCCCATTTTCAATCCTCGATCGAAAGTAGGAATCAGAGCCTATAGACTCGCCTTTACCGCCAAGTATGTCTCTGGTTCATAATGTTTTCATATATCCATGTTACGTAAATATGTGAAAGATCCAACCACATTATTGAAAGTTAGAACCTGATTTAAATAATGGAAGACTTAACGTATTAAGAGGTACCTATTCAAATCTTGGATAGAAGGAAATATATTTTATGCTCCAAGGTTATACCTCGTTAAAGTTTTGTGGAGAAACCTAATGTGTCGAGGAAATAACCCGGGATTTAGAATCAAATGAAATCAATGTATCCTTACCTCTTCGACATACTGTGTAACGCACTCCTAATTTTGAGGACAAAATTTCATGTTAAGGAGGTTGAAGACCCCAACTTTTTATGAATAAAGATGATTTTCTATGAATATTATTTTTGAGTATTATGGAATGAATTTGATATAATGTTATAGTTAGGTAGTATTTATAAATTTTGCAAAGTACGCAAGTTGTTTTAAAATATTCGATTGGCCTGAGAATATTCTTTTGCAGGAATATTCGCATAACCATAACAATCATTGGTGGACCCCACAACGGAATTATCATTTGATCGGAGAAAATGACAAAAATATTTTATAAATAACTACGGAGGTGTTATTGTTAAACCGCTGAACTACCTTTAGAGAAAAAGTACAAGAATATGCATGGTCGCATAAGAAGACATGGTATCGATTATCGATGCTTATGTAAAAAGTCACCGGGCTTATACTCAATTATTGCTACAAGAATTGATGCATCATATCTCTCATATTATTGATTCGATTATTGTCAAGATTTATCTCAGATATATGTTATATTATTAAATCAATAATTGAGACTACAAAGTTATTCATATTATTAAATCTGCAATATTTACAATGTCTAGAAGTTTTGTCAAGCGAGAGGTTTGGTCACCTAATCGCGCCGCCTAATAGGAGAAATCCTTATTGGAAAGCCCTCTTCCCCGGGAACAACTTCGTTGTTAAATATTGTGAGTTGCGATATTAATGTTAGATAAGTTTGTGTTGATTAAAGATGAGTTCGATAGTTCCATCAGGTTGAAATTATTTGTGTTAACGAGAATCAACATTTATTTTGATAATGATTGATTTATGGAGGTTATATTGTTCAATCGTATTTGGGGCAAATTTTTGTGCTCTGAGTACTATTCACGAAGTTACTATTCATGAGTTACTATTTATGAGTTACTATTCACGAAGTTACTATTCACGAAGTTACTATTCACTCTAAGATTGCTCACCTGTATTTGGGTACAATATTATTCCATGAGAGACGTGCTAATTTTTCGCATCGTCAGTTGAAATTATAATAGTAAATCAATATGGATCGTTGATTTAAAGTCTTAATAGTAACTTGTCTCTTCAATATTACTAAGAGTTAATTGCCCCTTCAGAATAGTAGTTCTCTTCAATATTACCAAGAGTTATTTGCCTCTTCTGTTCCAAAGAGTTAATTACCCCTTCGCAAATAGTAGTTGTCTCTTCAATATTACTAAGAGTCATTATTGTCTCAGATGACAATATTTGTATACGCAGATACCCTATACATAACCTCAGATACGCCAGCATACCCTATACTTGGTGAAACTTATGTTATTCCATTCTTTATTATTCTGCTAAAATATCCTCGTCTGTGGTGTTTTACACCGAATTCGGGTTCCGCCTTTTTATTATTCTCCGCTGAATATCCTCGTCTGGTGTTTTACACCGGACCTAGTTCCGCTTTTTATTATTTTGTTGGAATATCTTGTCTCAGGTGTTTTACAACCTGACCGGTTCCGTTATTTATTATTCTCGCTGAATATCCCGCCTATGTGAAGTACTACACATGCACGGTGATTTCTTTTGTTATTCCATTCTTTATTATACTCACTTGGTTAAAGTTTTGACTTCTATACTCCATGAAATTAGTGGAATATCCTCGATATTCATGCGCTTCATCCAAAGATTCTTTCATGGAAATATTTTTCAAGCATTCTTGAATTTTACTCTACAAAGAAGTATCTTGTCGACAATTTGGATGTTATTAGTTTCGGATAATTTAATTCGTGAACTTGTTTTATGAATTATTATATCATTGTCATCATCCTCATGTTTATATTTTTGAAAGTCATCTCGTGGCCTCAGAAAGTGCATAGATGGACTTGGTATGATTATGACTGTGATTATTCTTAGATAATCATGACCGTAATGTTACAAATGATGTGGTAAAAGTCCCTCATGGCCCTGTAGTGCATCGATGGATGCTTGTTGGCATGATCATGACTCATCGATGAATACACTAATATCCTCAACCAGAGTGCATGGATAATTTGTGGTCGTGGACCCTAATGAATATCCTCGTCAGAAAGCAGTGGATGATGTGGATTATTTATTGTCGAGTCTCATTTATAAAAATTGATGAAAACATTTTAAATCATAAAAGATAGTATATTTTATTCTCTACTTGACTTTTTAATGGATCAGATGTTCCACCGCAGCTAAACTTGATGTCTATTGTATTTTATCGGGCTTAATGATCGCTGAGGACTAATGATAATTTATTCTCGCATTATCTTAGTCATAATATTTTTCATCGAGCTAGTCGAGCTCACCCTTTCTTTCACCGTTTTCTTCAGAAATGAGAATATACCGGGACTTAGCCTGGGGAAATCAGATCGACAAAACCAGATGATAAGATTAAGTAGTCCTCACTATTCTCGTTATATAGTGTGATAATAAATGTAATGAGGACTCTAATTTGAGTTTGTATATCGCCTATGAGGACTCCATTGAGAATGGATATTGTCTGTAAGGCAATATTCTTGTTTAAACTCTCGCTTTATGTTTTTTACACTTACAACAGATAATTATGTCAGATTTGATTTTTTGTACCATTTATTTGGCTGCACTCAAATGGGTGATGTATACCTATTTTTTGGGGCGCCACAAAGAACCTTGCTTTTATTTTCGTTTATTTAGTTGAGAATGGGAACTCAAATTTAGGATGCACCTCTAAAAAATAAGTGGGTGTTAAAAAAAAATTAATTAAGTGGTGAGCACTTTCAGATGATACTAGTTAGGTAATGAGCAAAAATACGTGAAAAATCAAATAAATCAAATTTTTTTACCTAAATATTTTGATTATTTTTTGAATTTCTGCTATTCCTGCTTTTAATATTTGATTTCGGATTCGGGTTTAGTTCTTGAATTTTTATTATTCTGTTAACCGAATAATTGAATCAATAATTGTTAATGGTTTGAATTGGGAAGGGTTAATGGAAAGAAGATAAACAGATATTCCATTCCTCCCTTAATATAATTCGCTTTTAGAGTTGTGCACAATATTTAAGAAATGATCAGATAACATTAAATATAAATCAATTGTCTATAATACATTTAAATTTCCATAATTATCATATTTATCTCTATACTCTCTTATCCGTAATATTTTTCTCATGAGTCATTCCCTTAATATAAGTAAGTATTAAGGAAATGATCAGATAACATTAAATATAATATCAATTAATTATACGGGTTGTTTCAATGACCACCTGGGTTTAAGTGGTTTCACACTTAACCATTGTAGTCAATGAAGCTATATTTAAACCCCGATTTTTTGAGTTAAAGTGAATAAATGTTTTCCGCCTTCACTCCGCTATTTGAGTCAAGTTAATGACTTAATTACCTCCATGTTTACAGCAAGAAAGCGAGAATACAAAGCTTCCATCTTCCTTCTCAATAAAAACCGACCTCTCTCTCATATTCAAAATGTCACGATCGCAACTCAAGATCACCATGATTTACGCCAACTAAATTTCTACCATAAGAACAATTACGCTCTCAACCTCAATCACCACAAACCCTAGAAAATCAAGATCCCCAAAACCTAGAAAAATCAATTCTTAATCAGAAGATCCACAAGTTCAGAGCTGTAAGAAGACCCCAACTTTTATGAATAAAGATGAATTTTCTATATTTATCATTTTTGAATATTATGGAATGAATTTGATATAATGTTATAGTTGTGGGTAATAGTTATAAATTTTGCAAAGTACGCAAGTTGTTATATAATATTCGATTGGTCTGGGAATATTCGCTTTTAACAGGAATATTCGTGACGACGGCAAGACAATCATTGGTGGACCCTACAACGGAATTATTCATTTGATCGAGAAAATGACAAAAAATATTTTATGAAAATAACGGCGGAAGTTTTATCGTTAATCGTTAAAACACCTTGTGTTAAAAGTACAGAATACGCTGTGGTTGCATAAGAAGCACACAGAAGATTGATTATCGATGCTTACGTGAGAAGTCACTCGCGCTTTTGTTCAATTATTGCTTCAAAGAATTGTTGCATAAGATCTCACGTTAATTGATTCAATTATTGTTTATATTTTATATATTATTAAATCAATAATTGAGACGAAGAAGTTATTAATATTATTATTTGCAATATTAACGATGTCTAGAAGTTCGCCAAGGAGAGGTTTGGTCACCTAATCGCGCGCCTAACAGGAGAGAAATCTTTATCGAAAGCCCCTCTTTCTCGGGAACTAACTTCGGTCGATTAATAGTGTGAATTATAATAATGATGATGAAGTTTTGTTTTATTATTATTATTAATGTAATAAAAAAAGAAAAGCTTTTATATATAAAATGTAATACTTTTTATAAAGTTATTCGCTTTATTAGACTATAAATAGTAATATATATTATATTCTATTATGCATAGTGTTTTTTATAAAAAAAATTTTATATAAAAATGTAATACTTTTATAAAGTTATTCATTTTATTAGACTATAAATAGAATATATTATATTTTATTATGCATAGTGTTTGCATAATGACCGTATAATTTTTCAGATAGTAAAATCTTTTTATATAAAAAATGTAATACTTTTTATAAAGTTATTCGTTTTATTAGATTATAAATAGAATATATTATATTTTATTTAAAAGATTTTGTTTTATTAGAATATTTTATAGTAAACTAACTCGACCATCCGCTTAAAAGTAAATCAACTGGACCGCTCAGAATTAGTTACTATTCAACCATTCTCCTATAAATAGAAGCTCATTCCTTCATTATTTCTTACTAATTCAATTTAAACTCTCAGAGAGAGAAACTATAGAGAGAAAGAAGAAAAGTATTTCGCTACTTCACTACTCCTATATCCAGTTTGTTCTAAGGTAAGGGGTATTATTTCTTTCAGATTCATGAAGAGAACTTCGTTATTCCATTTTTTATTATTTCGTTGAATAACTCAGATATACGTTTCTACCCTATACTTGGTGAAATTCTTCGTTATTCCATTCTTTATCATTATGTTGAATAACTCTATCTATGCTAAGTACCGCATACATGGTGAAATTTCTTCGTTATTCCATTCTTTATTATTCTGTTGGAACATCCCGTCTGCAAGGCTTACGCATGACCCGGTTCCGTTATTTATTATTCTCGTTGAACATCCCGCTTTAATGTAATTAATTTCGACCGGTTCCGTTATTTATTTATTATTCGTTGAATATCTCGTCTCAAGCGCTTACGCACGACCGTTCCGTTATTTATTATTCTCGTTGAATAACTCGTCTGCGCTGGCCTATCGCATGCCCGGTGATTTCTTTTGTTATTCCATTCTTTATTATACTCAAATAAGTTAAAGTTTTGACTTCTATACTCCATGAAATTAGTGGAATATCCTCGATATTTGCGCTTCATCCAAGATCTTTTCATGGAAATATTCTTCCGAGCATTCTTGAATTTTACTCTACAAAGAAGTATCATGTCGATAATTTGGACGTTATTAGTTCCTCGGATAAATTAATTTTGAACTTGTTTTATTGAATTTTTATATCATTGTCATCATCCTCATGTTTATATTATGTTGAAAGTCATCTCGGGGCCTGTAGAAAGCATATAGATGGACTTGGTATGATTATGACTGTGGATTAATTCCAGATAATCATGACCGTAATGTTACAAATGATGTGGTAAAAGTCCTCATCGCCCGTAGTGCATTGATGGATGCTTGTTGGCATGATCATGACCATCGATGAATACACTAATATCCTCGCCCGTAGAAAGTGTATGGATAATTTGTGGTCGTGATACTAATGAATATCCTCGTCAGAAAAGTGTGGATGATGTGGATTATTTATTGTCGAGTCCGCCGATAAAAGTGATGAAAAACCTTTAAATCATAAAAGATAGTAGATTTTATTCTCTACTGACTTTTTAATGGATTGCTTGTTCCACCGCAGCTTAAACTTGATGTTTGTTATATTGTATCGCTTAACATCGTCAAGGCTAACGATAATTTATTCTGCATTATCTTAGTCATAATATTTTTATCGGGCTAGTTGAGCTCACCTTTTACTTTCATTGTTCTCTTCGTGAAATGAGAACGTAGCAGGACTAGTGGGAAACTGAGTGACGGGCCCGTATAATAAGCATTAAGAGTCCTCACTATTCTGTTAAATAGTGTGATAATAAATGTAATGAGGACTCAATTGAGTGTGGATATTGTCTAGATGACAATATTTGTATTAAAACTCACAAATATATGTTTTGTCGTATTTTACACGATCGTTGTATAATTGTTGTATTTGAATTTTGTACCATGTATTCATGACTCAAGATGGGTGATGTATACCTATTTTGGGGGCGCCACAGCTTGGTATCAAAGCTTAGGATATGATCCCCGCTAAGATGTGAGACAAGAACTAGAGGGAGAGACGGGAATTTTTTCGCTAAGATGACCTACCTAAGTTTATTTGGTATTTAATTGGCTCACGAGTATAGGATAATATGTGATATGTTAATTAACCCTTGTTTTGTGGCAAGATTTGAAAATGACATCCGAGAATGTTGAGAACATCAATGGAGCACAGAGACCGCTGAGTCTCCACAGATCAATAATCGATAATGTGCATCAGAAGGCGATAATCCTCGTGCAAACAACAACACCGACCAGATGATGATGAACGATGGAATGTTCAGAGGTTTTATGCAATTCATGCAACATCGTGCAAGAGGCCTCAGACAAAAATGTGGAAACATCGGCAACTCTCTTGATGGTCACCGCTAAGCAGCTTCAAGGAACCGGGACCACCTGAGTTTTTTGAGAGAGCCAAAACCACTTAAGGCAAGTGAGACGTGGATAAAGCAGATCCGCAAGATATTTGATGTCCTGGGATGCTTCGAAGAGCAAAAGGTTCCCTTTGCCACCTTCATGTCATGCAAGGCAGAGGCAGACATCGTGGGAATCAGAAACGTACTCAACTCCGCCAGATCAAGATGACTTGGGAGAAGTTCCAAGAATTGTTCAACGACAAGTACTTTTCCAAAAGTATTCGCCACATGAAAGAGGTAGAGTTCATCAAGTCGAGCAAAACAATACGACCGTGTCGCAAAGACGGGCCAAGTTTGCCGAGTTGTCCTGGCCACGCCCCATTTGATTGATAATGAGGAGAGAATGACGCTAATGTTTCTAAGAGGTTCAAACCCGAGATACATCAATATCTTATCTCTCATAAACCGTGTTTGTATTCAGATGTTGTTATAGGGCTCAATTATTCGAGCGCGATAATGAGTCAACCCAACCAAAAGAGAGCAAATGCAAAAATGATAATACTAAAGGATAACAACCATCAAGCTTGACAATAAGCGTGGAGGGAATCAACATGCCGTAAATGGTAACCACTTTGGTGGTAATCATGGCCAAAATAATAAGAATGGACATTTCAAGAAGAGGAGATTCAACAATGATGGAAAGACGTCAAAGACCAAAGACCCGTTGTTAAGGAAGGAGAGAACCACCACCCATCATATGCTTCAAATGCGAGGGAGGGACACATCAGTCCAAATCGCGCGCGATGCCATCCAAAGCATGTTATAATTATGGAAGAGAAGGTCACCTAGCCCCATTTTGTCGCGGCAATCAAGACAAGTCCAACTGGGATGGAGGCACCAAAGGTCGCCCCTGTAAAAGTCAAGCCAGAAGGCAAGGAGAAAGCTTGTCGCGACCTCCCAGAAAGCAAGGAACCCTAACGAGGTCATCACGTAAGCTTATCATAAACTCTAAATAAGTATATACCTTATTTGATACCGGGTTCTACCCATTCTTTTATTTCTCCTACTTACGCCAACGCTTAAATTTGACCTGAGAAATTAGACTTTCGACTTATCTGTTGAAACTCCGCTGGGAGAAACCTTCATTACATCCATCGCTTATAAGTCTTGTTTGGTTCAAATTGCACTTCACATTACCCGTCGATCTTATTTCATTGAAAATACTCAGATTTGACGAAATTCTAGGATTGATTGGTTAACTACTCATCATGCAAAAATTGATTATTTTCGTAAGGTTGTTAGCTTTCATATTCCTAACCAACCTATTATGTGAATTCAAGAAACCAAACCATTAAAATCAATCATCGCCATCTCAAGCCATAAAGCTATTCGCTTATTTGAAAAATGGATGTCAAGCTTTCTTAGCTCATGTCACGGATCTAAACAAAAATACGCCGCTTTTGAATGATATTTCTATTGTTAATGAATTTCCGACGATTCCCTAAAGAACTTCCTCGCCTACCCTCAGAGCGTGAAATTGAATTTTGTATCGAATTTTGAACCCAGTACAAAACCCATTTCCAAAGCCCCATATCGAATGGCTCCTATTGAACTTCGTGAGTTAAAGACCCAACCGCAGGAATTGTTAGACATCGCTTCATCTGGCCCCAAGACGCCTCCTCGGGGTGCTCCTGCTTTATTCGTGAAAAGAAAGATGGGAGTATGCGATTTTGTATTGATTATCTGGAGTTGAATCATGTCACCATCAAAAATAGATATCCATCGCCACGATTGATGACCTGTTTCGACCAATTGTAAGGTGCCAAATTCTTTTCAAAGATCGATCTTCGCTCCGATATCACCAATTGAAGATTAGAATTGATGACATTCCAAAGATTCGCCGTAATCCCAAGACGGCATTATGAATTCCTCTACCATGTCCTTTCGATCGACTAATGCTCCCGCCGCTTTCATGGATATGATGAACCGAGTATTCAAGGAATATTTCGATCACTTTGTGGTCGCCTTTATTGATGACATCCTCATTTATTCCAAAACCCGTGAAGATCATGAGCAACACTGAGGTCGATACTCCAAAAGCTTCGTGAATATAAGCTTTATGCCAAGTTCAAAAATGCGAAGTTCGCTTGAGGAAGTAGCATTCCTTGGGCACGGTATCAAGTCATGGAATATCGCTGACCCAAAGAAACTTTCAAGTTATTCAAAGTCGGGAGCAACCTAAATCAACGATCAAGACGTAGTTTTCGCTTTAACCGGTTATTATCTGAGATTCGTGGGAAGGATTTTCTCAAATAGCTACTCCATTAACTCAAACCGACTAAAAGATACAAAATTCTATTGAACGAGGAACGTGAGAAGAGTTTTCAAGAACTCAATCATGGTGGACCCCACAACGGAATTATCATTTGATCGAGAAAACGAGAAAAATATTTTATAAATAACTACGAGGTGTTATTGTTAAAACTATTGAACCACCGGTAGTAAAGTAAAGAATACGCTGCGGGTCGCATAAGAAGACACCAGATCGGGTTATCGATGCTTACGTAAGAAATCACCGCTTATACTCAATTATTACTACAAAGAATTGCCGATTATATCTCTCATATTATTGATTCGATTATTGTCAGTACTATCTGCATTATATGTTATATTATTAAATCAATAATTGAGATGACAAAGTTATTCATATTATTAAATTGCAATATTTATAATGTCTAGAAGTTCTGTTGCAACCACTTGAAATTCCAGAATGGAAGTGGGAGCACATTACCATGGATTTCATTACTGGTCTTCCCAAGGTTTCTTAAGGCATAGATGCAAGTTGGGTCATTGTTGATAGATTGACCAAGTCTCGCTAATTTCTTACCAATACAAGAAATTTATACACTGAACGCCTCGCTTCAGATGTGACATAAACTAGATTGAAAGACCGTATGGTATGCCAAGATCCATAGTTTCGATCGAGACCCAAGATTCACCTCACGATTTTGAGTTAGTTTACAAAAAGCTATGGGCACAGATTTATTTATTTAGTTCTAAGATATCATCCTCGCATTTTGACGGATAATCGAGAGGATCAGTGAGATTCTAATTTTATGAAATAAAAGTATTTAAATTTTCTATTTTGGTAAATAGTTAAATTGATAAAAGTTTAAAGTTAAGGGTGACATTTGAAAATTTTCAAAGTATGCAAGTTATCATAAAATAATTCCATGGTAAAATACGTGGTCGCATAATAAAGACACCAGACGATTATTAATGCTTACGTGAGAAGTCACCACTTTGATTCAATTATTGTTTATATTTTATATATTATTAAATTAATAATTGAGATAACAAAGTTATTAATATTATTATTTGCAATATTAACGATGTCTAGAAGTTCGCCAAGGAGAGGTTCGTCACCTAATCATGCCGCCAATAAGGAGAAATCCTTATCGAAAGCCCTCTTTCCGGGAACCATTCGGTCGATTAATAGTGTGAATTATAATAATGATGATGAAGTTTTATTTTATTAGTATTATTAATGTAATAAAATGTAAAAGATTTTATATAAAATGTAATACTTTTATAAAGTTATTCGCTTTATTAGATTATAAATAGAATATATTATATTTTATTTAAAAGATTTTGTTTTATTAGAATATTTTATAAGAAACCAACTGACCATCCGCTTAAAAGTAAATCAACTGACCGCTCAAGAATTAGTTACTATTCACCATTCTCCTATAAATAAGCTCATTCCTTCATTATTTCTTACTTAATTCAATTTAAACTCTCAGAGAGAAACTATAGAGAAAGAAGAAAAGTATTCTCGCTACTTCACTACTCTTATATCCAGCTTTGTTCTAAGGTAAGGGATATTATTTGTTATACTCGTAAGGGGTATTATTTTTTCAGATTCATGAAAGGAACTTCGTTATTTTGTTCTTTTATTATTTTGTTGAATAACCTCAGATAACGCGGGACTACCCTATACTTGGTGGAATTTTTCTGTTGTTCTATTCCTTATTATTCTCGTTGAATAACTCGATATAAGGCACCGCATACATGGTGAAATTTTTCTATTATTCCATTTTTATTATTCGTTTAATATCCTCCGTATGCCACGCACGACCGGTTCCATTATTTATTATTCTGCTGGAATAACTCTCAGGTGGTCTATCATGATGCATGGTGATTTGCTTGTTATTCCATTCTTTATTATTCTGCTGAATATCCCGCTTGCAAGTAATTTTGCCCCAATCTAGTTCCATTCATTCTTTATTATTCGTTGAATATCCCGCCGACGCGACATACCGATTCGGTTCCGCTTCTTTATTATTCTATCGAGAATAACTCGTCTGCATTTGGCCTATCGCATGCATGGTGAATTCTTCGTTATTCCATTCTTTATTATTCGTTGAATAACTCGCCTATGTGATTACCACACGCATGGTGAATGATCCTTTGTTTTCATTTCTTATTAAATTGTAGAAATGATCTGCTTACGGGATTATGATGAAAGTCATAATAAAAGCATTGAACCGATGAAAATCATGGGTATAGTAGTATTAGTAAGTGTTATGATAAGTTATGTTGGTTATTATGTGAAGACATGAAAGTTTGTTAGAAATCACGTAAGGGTTGAAAATCGATTTGAAGTGAAAATAGAACATGAAATTCAATTGACCATATCTCCTATTATATTTCAAATTTTGAGTGCGATCAACTTCTAAAGTTAGATCAATGAGTTTTCTAACTTATCCAAGTGGAATCACCGTAAAAGGTGTTGTAGATTTTCGTGGACCGATTTTAAGAAAGGAGTCAAAAGCTGAATTACAAAAAAGCTAACGCTTAGAAGTTTAAAAAGGTTATTTTCGCCACTTAATTTGTGATAAAATTCGCCTTTTGAGAAATGGAAATATATGGTATAAAGTACCTCCGTTCAAAAATGAGCTCATTCCGACTTAAATGAGCAAGTTATGACCATTTCAATATTTAGGTTTTTTCGATTTAAAAATGCTATATCCTGAGTTCTATAACTCGATGACCATGAAATTTAAATCGAAAGATCACATTAACATGTGTAAGATCCCGCCAAGATTTGGGAATTTTCGAGTTAAACTTGAGGTAGCTAATTTCTTAAGGAATTAATTAGAAATTGATTTTTGAAAAATAGTAAATGAATTTTAAAAATTCCGAGAAAAATATATGTTTAATATGGGACTATATTCTGCTAAATCCCAGAAAAGAAATATTTTTGGGACTGGTTTGGTATTTTTTATGAAAATGATCTAGTTATGAGTAAATGAGTTAAATATGTTATGTGAAGTAACAAAGTTGGAAAATAGGATTTTATGGCTTAAACTCGATATAGTGGTATATGCAGATTTTGATAAGGATTTGATCATTGGTGATAAAATCTTATGAGTATGGAATTTTTAAATGATTAAATGTATTATTTGGTAAAGTGTAAACAAATGAAATAAATTATTTATAAGTTTAAGAAGTGATTAAAATATTGTTATAATATTAATAATATTAGATTATGAGTTTATTAAGTGATTGATAATATTTGGATAAATTTAAAGTCTTTAATATTTATCCTTGTTTTCGCTTTGATTAATGCTTATATCATTGTCATCATTCTCACGCCAGGTTGTGTTGAAAGTTATCTCGTATTCAGAAGTATGTATGATGGACTTGGTATGATTACGACTGTGGATTATTCTGTATAATTATGACCGTAATGCTATAAATGATGTGGTAAAAGTCATCTTTGGCCCAGAGTGCATGATGGACTTGGTATGATTATGACCAAGGATTATTCTAAGATAATCACGATCAGATGGAAAACACTTAATATCCTCGCCCGTAGGTATGGATAATTCGTGGTCGTGATACTATTAAGTTGAGTCTCAAAGATTATTGGTTTTATACAATTGTATATCTTTCGCCCAGAAGCAAAAGATGAATCGTTGATTATTGGTTATATAATTGATATCTTCGTCAGAAAGGCAAAGATGAATTTATTAGTATGATTATGAGTAGGAATTGTGGATTTGGTATAATCATGATTTTTGATGTTTTAGGTGAAGATAGTGATGTAAATTATCTTCGCCCCGGTGCGTAAAAGGAATTCAAAATCACAATTATGATTATGAAAGTTATTCATATAATTGTGATGTGAATTGTTGATTGATGTTATGTGGATAAAACATTATTAAAGGACTTTTTAACATGGAGAAGATAATAGATTCGATGGTCTATTTGACTTTTTAATGGATCGCTTGCTCCAATCGCAACTATGGTTGAAAAGTTTTATCATCTACCATATGTTCTAAATCGATTTATTATCGACGTAAGGCTATTGATAATTTAATTATCTTTAGTCATGATATTCTTTATCGGGCTAGTCAGGCTCACCCTTTTGCTTCACAATTCTTTCGTGTAATAAGAGTGTTGCCGTAGTCAAGTTTGGGATAACAGAGGAATAGAATCTCATGGTTTATAATCATGAGGTTCTCCCTAAATAATATGAAAATAATTTTATCGAGAACTTTAGATAAGTGTGTCGTGGTTGTATACGCTATTTGGTATTTAATTTTGGTGAACCTAATAAAGTGAGATGAACCTAACTTTTGAAGGGTGTTTTGCCACTATCATACAAGATGTCTAATGACATACAACCTCGTGTTATCATAAGATGTGGTCAGGTACATCCACTTGCCGAAAGTATATCTACGAAAGCACCACCTATATGATCTGGAGTTTATTTGAAATATAATTTTCACTGAGACAAGTGGAGATAGTTATATGTCAAGAGAAGACTCACCATTGGAAGGAAGGAACATGATAGTAATCTTCTCATTTTTCTTTGGGGTCTATTGGGTCAACCAATGATAATTTCTCCGACATATGATATCTATCATAACTTAGATTCATGGCCTCCTATGTATTTAAGGTTTTTTTGAGCACTTCCCAAAGATTTTAATTTCTAAAAACAGCTTTTTGACTGCATTTTTATGTAACGCACTATTGTAAGGTTCAAGTCGAGGCACCATGAGAGTTACATGCATTTGTATTAAAACTCACAAAGATACTTGTCGTCAGATTTTGTCCGACATTTGTATAAATGAAGTTATCAAGAAGGTAGATTTTTTCACACCCAAGATGGGTGATGTATACCTATTTTGGGGGCGCCACAGACTATTCAAACTCTTCAAGATTTATTAAGACTCGTGGTCCTCGACTTCAAGGGAAGTTGGGACAAGTTCTTACCATTGGTGGAGTTTTCTTGTAACAACAGCTTATCAAACAAGTATCGCATGGCTCCATTCGAGGCATTGTATGGAAGAAAGTGTTGTTCTCCAAAGATGTCGGGATGAGGTGGGTGAAGCAACGTTGTTGGGACCTGAGTTGGTACGTATGACTACGGAAAAGATTCAAACGATCCGACAACGATAAAAACCTCACAAGACCGGATAAAAGAGTTATGTTGATCTTCATCGAAAGGACGGGAATTGATATCGAGATCATGTGTTGTTACGTGTTGCTCCATGGAAAGGAGTTATGAGATTTGGAAAGAGAGGAAAGCTCAACCTCAATTCATCGCCCATTTTTAATCCTCGATCGAAAGTAGGGATCGTAGTCTATGACTCGCTTTTATCGCCAAGTATGTCTCGTGTTCATAACATTTTCATATATCCATGTTACGTAAATATGTTAAAGACCCAACCACATTATTGAGTTAGAACCAGATGAAATAAATGGAAGATTTAACGATTTAAGAGGTTCCCGTTAAAATCTTGATAAGAAGGAACATATTCTACGCCCAAGGTTATACCTCAAGTCAAAAGTTTACGGAGGAACCACGATGTCGAGGAAATGACCGGAGTTAGAATCAAATCAAATCAAGGTATCCTTACTCTTCGACATACCTGTAACGCACTTCTAATTTCGAGGGCAAAATTTCATAAGTTAAGAGGAGATCAGAAGACCCCAACTTTTATGAATAAAGATGAATTTTCTATATTTATCATTTTTGAATATTATGGAATGAATTTGATATAATGTTATAGTCAGGTAATAGTTATAAATTTTGCAAAGTACGCAAGTTGTTATATAATATTCGATCGATCTCTGGGAATATTCGCTTTTAAAAGGGAATATTCGCATTTACCTATTAATAATCATCGTGGACCCTACAATGTAATTATTGTTTGATCGAGAAAACGACAAAAATATATTTTATGAAAATAACGCAAAAGTTTTATCGTTAATCGCTGAAACACTTGGTGTTAAAAGTACAGAATACGCGTGGTGGTTGCATAAGAAGACATACCATATTGATTATCGATGCTTACGTGAGAAGTCACTCGCTTTTGTTAAATTATTGGTTCAAGAATTGTCAGACAAGATCTCACGTTAATTGATTCAATTATTGTTTATATTTTATATATTATTAAATCAATAATCGAGACGACGGTTATTAATATTATTATTTACAATATTAACGTATGTCTGTAAGTTTCGCCAATGAGAGGTTTCGTCACCTAATCAAGCGCTAATAGTGGGAGATATCCTTATCGAAAGCCCCTATTTATCGGGAAACGAATTCTGGTCGATTAATAAGTGTGAATTATAATAATGATGATGAAGTTTTATTTTTTTATTAGATTATTAATGTAATAAAATGTAAAAACTTTTTATATAAAAAAGAATACTTTTATAAAGTTATTCGCTTTTATTAGACTATAAATGTAATATATTATATTCTATTATTTATAGTATTTTGCATAGTAAAATCTTTTTTATATAAAAATGTAATACTTTTATAAAGTTATTCGCTTTTATTAGACTATAAATATAATATATTATATTTTATTATGCATAAGTGTTCAGATAATGATCAAGATAATTTTTTGCATAGTAAAATCTTTTTTATATAAAATGTAATATTTTTATAAAGTTATTCGCTTTTATTAGATTATAAATAGAATATATTATATTTTATTTAAAAGATTTTGTTTTATTAGAATATTTTAAAGTAAACTAACTGGACCGCTCGTGAATTAGTTACTATTCACCCATTCTCCTATAAATAAGCTCATTCCTTCATTATTTCTTACTTAATTCATTTAAACTTTAGAGAGAGAAACTATAGAGAGAAAGAAGAAAAGTATTCTCGCTACTTCACTACTCCAATATCCAAATTTGTTCTAAGGTAAAGGGTATTATTTTTTCAGATTCATGAAGAGAAACTTCTATTATTCCATTTTTTTTTATTCTCATTGAATAACTCAGATACGCCGGCTCTACCCTATACTTGGTGAAATTCTTCGTTATTCCATTCTATATCATTATTATTGAATAAGTATTTCGCTCGCACAATTACCGCATACACGGTGAAATTCTTTCGTTATTCCATTCTTTATTATTCGTTGAACATCTCGTCCGCAAGGCTTACGCACGACCCGGTTCCGTTATTTATTATTCGGTTGAACATCCCGCTTGCAAGTAATTTTGCCCGAATTCGTTACGTTTATTTATTATTCTCGTTGTAATATCCCGTCCGCGCATTTACGCATGACCGTTCCGTTATTTATTATTCTCGTTGAATAACTCGTCTGCGCGGCTTCATCGCATGCCCGGTGATTTCTTTTGTTATTCCATTCTTTATTATACTCAATTGGTTAAAGTTTTGACTTCTATACTCCATGAAATTAGTGGAATATCCTTAATATTTGCGCTTCATCCAATATCTTTTCATGGAAATATTCTTCTGAGCATTCTTGAATTTTACTCTACAAAGAAGTATCATGTCGATAATTTGGACGTTATTAGTTCTCGGATAAATTAATTTTGAACTTATTTTATTGAATTTATATCATTGTCATCATCCTCATGTTTATATTATGTTGAAAGTCATCTGTGGGCCGTAAAGGTATATAGATGGACTTGGTATGATTATGACAAGGATTTATCTAAGATAATCATGACCGTAATATTACAAATGATGTGTTAAAAGTCCTTATCGCCCATAGTGAATCGATGAATAGTTGTTGGCATGATCATGACCATCGATGAATACACACTAATATCCTCGCCTCAGAAAGTGCATGGATAATTTGTGGTTGTGATACTAATGAATATCCTCGTCCAGAAAAGTGCAGGATGATGGATTATTTATTGTCGAGTCCCAAATGATAAAAGTGATGAAAATCTTTTAAATCATAAAAGATAGTAGATTTTATTCTCTACAAGACCCCAACTTATTATAAATAAAATTGAATTTTTTCTATTCATTATTCTAAATTAATAAGGTGTTAATTTGATATAATGCTTTCGTTATGGGTGAAATGTGCAAAATTTGCAAAAAAAGCAAGTGGTTATAAAATATTGGTTATAAATATAAGGTGAATTATTTTTTTGTGGGTGGGAATATTTTTGGTCGGAATATTCTTTTGTCGTGGGAATATTTTTTTTTTCAGAATATTCGCATTGACACGCTAGCCCATTCGTGGGCCTCATAATGTAATAACCGCTTGATGAAGAAAACGACAAAGTATGAGTTTTATAAATAACTACAGAATTGTTACCGCTAATAATCGTTGAATACCGGTGGTAAAAAATACAAGAATACGCATGGTTGCACAAAAAGAAGACACCAGATTGCACAAGAAGATTGAATTATTGATTCGCACGTAGAAGGCACTACTCAATAATTGTTACAAAGAGTTATCGCTCAATATTTTATTTTATTGATTCAATAATTGTTGCATTGATATTTTATATTATTGTTGTTTCAATAATTGTCACCGCACAAGATTTCCATTATCGATCAATAATTCATATTATTTGAATAATATTATTAGATAGCATTATTGGCAATGTCTAGAAAGTTCTCACAAGGAGAGGTTTGGTCACCTAATCATGCGCGCCAAGAAGGAGAAATCCTTATCGAAAGCCCCTCTTTCCGGGAACTACTCGTTGTCATAATTCAGGATTCTCGTAATATTATTTGTGAATAATTAATTATTGATTTATATGATAAGGAAATATTTATTTGATGTGGATATAAATGATGGATTTATTTATTTTATGTGGTTATAAATGAAGGAATTAATGCCGAGGTGTTTTATCAAGATTTTGTCGAATGGAGGTATTAAAAATCATCCGCTTTGTGGATTTTGATATTTTTATTTAGAATTTGGAAAAACTCAAAGCTACAAAGTTGTAGAGAATTTGATTTCGTGTGGAATGGACATAAAATTCAGATTTTTCCGATAAACTAGCTATTTTCTATGAATTATCAAGTTTCAAAAATAAAATAATTTTTATTAATTTATGGTGGGACCCACTTTTTTTGTGATTTAAAGCATGAGGGTCAGCTGGATTTTTTTTCAAGAGTGGTATGTCGGTCTTTGATGGCAAAGAGATGAGAGAATTTTGAATAATAAAATAATATTTTATTATTTTAGTCTCCTATATGCTTCTAAAGATTTTCCTATAAATAGACGCTTAGGTTAGAATTGAAAATCACACCGTAAACAAGTTTTTTTTCTCTCTAGATTATCGAGTTTATTTTTGTGAGTATTTTGATACTTTGAGAGTTGTTGTTCTAAGACAAGTTTCCTTCGACTTTATATCCGATATTCGATCGTAAGTACCGTTATTTTGAGGTAAGTGGATGTTATTTTCTTCTTAAATGATATTATTTTCTTCAATATCATTATGCCAAAATATTGGTTTGAACTTTTTAATCAAATTTGGAACTTTTTGTGTCTGGGTTACTATTCACGATATATTACACTATTCACGATACTTACACTATTCATATTCATAATACAACACTATTCAAAAAAATAAAAATTTTCCTTTTTGTCCAAGATGTCTATTATGGCTACTATCTTTGATTGTATCCATGTTTTGATCGTTATTTTTGAATTCGCTTCACAATTGATTATTATGAAGTATTATTGATCTTCGATAAACCGTATATACTAATCCCTAATATTTGTCCCTTCGTCTCAATCGATTCGCTTTTTTTTAAAATATTTTTCATCATCCTCGCCTTAAATGATGATATTATCTCGAATATCTTGGCCCAGAAAGCAAAAGATGAATGATTAATCGATGAATATCTTTGGCCCGTAAAGCAAAAAGATGAAAGTGTGTTGAGATGAATACGACCAATCGGTGATATAAATGAATATCTTCGCCTCAGTAGTGCAAAAAGATGAATATTTGATTAAAGATGTATATCGATTGTTGTTACAGGATAAAATATTGATGATGAACTTTTAAATCTTAGAAGATAGTAGAATTCATTCTCTACGTGACTCTTCTAATGGATTGTTGTTTCACCGCATTTGTTGATCTAAAACTTGTTGTCTATTATATTCTATCGATTTTTTCCTCGCTGAAGACTAATGATAATTTGTTGTATATTATCTTAGTCATAATATTCTTTATCGGGCTAGTTGAGCTCACCCTTTTCCTTTTTGTTCCATTTTTCTTCTCGTGGAGGTGAGAAATAAAGCAGATCTAGCCTGGGTAATGGAGTGATGGTTCTAGAAAGATGTTTTTAAATCCTCACTACTATTTTCGTAAAATATAGTGTATGAATAATTGTAATGAGGACTTATTTGAGTGTTGATATTGTCTAGAAGACAATATTTGTATTTAAACTCACAAGATGTGTTGTCGATTTTGCACTACAATCAGTATTATTGAAGTTGTAGTAGTTGCTTTCATATCATGTATTTCATGCACTCGTAATGGGTGTGTATACCTATTTTGGGGGCGCACAAGCTTGGTATCAAAGCTTAGGATATGGTCTCAAGAGATCGGGGAATAGAACTAGAGGGAGAGAGATGAGTAAATCCTTCGCTAGTGTGTCCTATCTAAGCTTATTTGTTGGTCTGGCCATAATATAGGATATTATGTGATATGTTAATTTGTTTAATTAACCCTTGTTTTATGGCAAGATTTAAGAATGGTCGCCGAGAACGTTAACAATGGAGTGTATGAGACCGTGGAACAACCTTTAGTCACAAACCAGAGAACGTGCAACAGAAGGCAATATTCCTCCCGTAAACAACACTACCGAGCAAACGATGAATGATGGAATGTTTAGAGCTTTTTTGCGCTCATGCAAAATCGCATTTAGGAGACTCGTGTACAAAATACGGTGGAAATGATGGCAAACGCTGGCCCGTCACAACCAAGCAAGCTTCAAGGAGTTGGGACCACCAGATTTTGGGGAAAGCCCGATCCGATTAAGGGAAAAACATGGGTCAAGCAAATTACCAAGATATTCGATGTCTTGGGATGCACGGAGGAATGTAAGGTTCCATTCGCCACCTTTATGTTCCGTGGTGAGAGAGATTCGGTGGGAACTGTGAAGCGCACTCCAACAAAACCGTGCACTCAACATGTCTTGGGAAAGATTTCAGAATCGTTTCAATGACAAGTACTTTCCCGAAAGTATTCGCTATATGAAGGAGGTAGAGTTTATTATTAGATCGAATGTAACAACATGATTTGTCTCAAAGACGAGGCAAAGTTCATGAGTTATCCGTGTTTGCACCTCATTTGGTGGAGAATGAGGAACGATGACGCGGATGTTTTCGAGAGAGGTCTAAAACCCGAGATTCACAATACCTTATCTCTCATAAATTTTCTCTCAGATTCAGATGTTGTCAATGTGGCTCAATTATTAGAGAGAGATAATGAGTATACTCAACCGAGGGATCACAACTGTGGTCATACCTATGATGACAAAATCATCGTGAGCGATGATAACCAAACGAGGAGGGAAAATACTGGACAAAAGCAGAACCACACTGTGGTAATCGTGGCCATGATAATAGGAGAGGTGAGTCAAGTGGAAATTTCAAAAAGAGGAGATTCAACAATGACGGAAGACATCAAAGAAGAAAGACCAAAGACCAACAACAAATTTTAGGGGAGGAGAACGACCGCCGCTAGATGTTACAAATGCGGAAAGAGGGACATATCAACCCAAACCGCCCACAACAATCCAAGGTATGTTATAATTGTGGAAAGGAAGGTCATATAGCTCGAGATCTTCTCATAAAGCAAAACCAAGTTCAATGGGATGGTGACTCCAAAGGTCATTCCTGATAAGTCAAAATCATCTGCCTCGAAGAAGAGCGCTTTGTCGCGATCGCCAAAACGTGAGGAACCCGAACGAGGTGATCACGGTAAGCTAATCTTGAATTTTTGTAAGTTTATACCTTACTAGATAACCGGTTCTACCCATTCTTTATCTCTCCCGCTTGTGCTCAACGCTTAAACTTGACCGAGAAATTGGACTTTAACTTATCTCGCTGAAACTCCGCTGGGTGAAACCTTCGTTACATCTACAGCTTATAAATCTTGCTTGATCCAAGTTGGCACTATCACATTACCCGCTGATCTTATCTCTTTAAAGATACTTGCTTTTGATGTGATTTTAGGAATTGATTGGTTAACCACTCATCATGCCAAAATTGATTGTTTTCGTAAGGTTGTTAGTTTTCATATTCCTAACCAACCCGTTATATTAATTCAAACAACTAAACCACTAAAATCACCATCGTCATATCAAGCCACAAAGCTATTCGCTTATTGAAAAATGGATGTCAAGCTTTTTTAGCCCATGTTATGGATTTGAATAAAGACAAGTCGATTTGGATAATATTTCGTTGTTAGAGAATTTCCGATGTATTTCCTCAAGAACTTCCCTGGCCTACCCCCGTAACGTGATGTTGAATTTTTTATCGACCTTGAACCGCACAAAACCCATTTCTAAAACCCCATATCGAATGGCTCCTATTGAACTTCGTGGAGTTAAAAGTCCAACTACGTGAGTTATTAGACATCGATTTCATTCGCCCTAGTACATCTCCTCGGGGTGCTCCCTGCTTTTATTCAGTAAAGAAGAAAGACGGAGTATGCGATTTTTGTATCGACTATCGAGAATTAAACCATGTCACCATCAAGAATAGGTATCCGCTACCTCGCATTGATGACCCTTTTCGACCAGCTTGCAAGGAGCACAATTCTTTTCAAAGATCGATCGATTCGCTCGATATCATCACCAAGATTAAAATCGAGGATATTCCAAAGACCGCCTTTTAACTCCCCAGATGGGCATTATGAATTTTAGTCATGTCTTTTGATCGACTAATGCTCCCGCCGCTTTCATGGATATGATGAACCGAGTATTCAAGGAATATTTGGATCGGGCTTTGTTGTTGTTTTTATTGATGACATCCTCATCTATTCCAAAAGCCGTGGAAGATCATGAGCACCATTTGAAGTCGATACTTGAAAGGCTTCGTGAAAACAAGCTATATGCCAAGTCAAGAAATGCGAAGTTCGCTTGAGGAAGTAGCATTCTCTTGGGCACGTGGTGTCAAAACATGGAGTATCCGCTGACCCGGCCAAGATCAAGCAATACAAAGTTGGGAGCAACCAAGTTCATGACCAAGCACGCAGTTTTCGGGCTTAGCCGGTTATTATCTGAGATTCGTGGAAGGATTTTCTCAAATCGCTACTCCGCTAACTCACTTGACTTTAAAGGATACAAAATTTGTATGGAGCGAGGAATGCGAGAAGAGTTTCCAAGAGCTCAAGAGAGACTCATTTTGGCACTGCTCGCAATACCATCCGGTTCGGATGGATTTGTTATCTACAAATGATGCTTCGTGCAAAAAGGGTTAGATGTGTTCTCATGCAACATGGGAAAGTCATAGCCTATGCCTCACGACAACTCAAAGAATATGAGAGGAATTATCCTACTCATGATCTAGAGTTGGCAAGCAATGATTCGCTGCTGAAAAAATTTGGAGACACTACCAGATGGGGAGAAAGTGGAGATTTATACGGATCATAAAAGCCTCAAATATTTCTTCACCCAAAAAGAACTCAACACATGCAAGAACGACGCTATTTGAGCTGTTGAAAGATTACGATCACACTATTCAATATCATCCTCGAAAAGTTTAACGAGAGTAGTCGACGATCGAGTAGTAAGATCATACGCTAGCACGAAAAGCGATATTGTCAACACAAAGGCCCATTTTGTATGACTTGCAAAGGATGGAGATAGAATTAAAGACCTGTGGACCCACGATGATGATGGCGTAATATACGAAAGTAGAACCGACTTTTAATCGATAAAGTTAAAGTCGCGCCAAGCTACTTGAATTTGGGGTCGATGATGTATGAAGAAGAAAGTGCAAGAAGGTGCTATTCCGTAAGCAAGAATCGATGAAGAAGGAATACTTGATTCAACTCTAGACTTTCAAGTGCCTAACGATTCTCGACTTGAAGCATAGAATCATGATGGAGGCACACAACACCCCGCTTGTAATCCATCTCGGGAGTACCAAATGTATCATGATATTCACATACATTTTGGTGGAACAATATGAAGAGAGAGATCATGAGTTTATCTCGAGGTGTTTAACTTGTCAACGCAGTAAAAAGGCGAGCATCAAGTGCCAAAAGGTCCATTGCAACCACTGAGATTCCGAATGGAAGTGGGAACACATTACCATGGATTTTGTTATGTGTCTTCCCAAAGTTTCTCAAGGCATAGATGCGATTTGGGTTATTGTTGATAGATTAACCAAGTCTCGCTTCATTTTTTGCCTATACGTGAAACTTATTCCTGAACGCCTTGCTCAGATGTACGTGAATGAGATTGTGAGATTGCATGGCATGCCAAGATCCATAGTTTTGGATCGTGACCCAAGATTCACTTCAAGATTTTGGGTTAGCTCACAGTAAAGCTATGGGCACGGATTTACGATTCTGGGCTTCAAAGATACCATCCTCAAACGGACGGACAATCGAGAGGACTATTCAAACCTTGAAGATCTATTAAGACTCTGTGTTCTAGATTTCAAAGGGAGTTGGGATAAGTATTTACCATCGGTGGAATTCTCCTACAACAACAGCTTATCAAGCAAGTATAGGCATGGCTCCATTCGAGGCGCCAGATGGACGAAAGTGTCGCTCTCCAAAGATGTCGGGACGAGGGGGGAGAAGCAACGTTGTTGGGACCGTAATTAGTACGCATGACTACGTAAAAGATCCAAATGATTCGACAACGATTCAAACCTCACAAGATCGATAAAAGAGTTATGCCGATCTTCATCGAAAAGGACGGAATTTAATATCGGAGATCATGTATTGTTACGTATTGCTCCATGGAAGGGAGTTACAAGATTTGGAAAAGAGAGGAAAGCTCAATCCAAGATTTGTTGGTCCATTTGAGATTCTCGACCTAATAGGAAATGTGGCCTATAGACTCAAGATTACCTCCAAACATGTCTCGTGTTCATAATGTTTTTCACATATCTATGCTTCAGTAAATATGTGAAAGACCCCAACCACATTATCGAAGTTAGAACCAGACGAGATAGTCAAGATTTAACGACGAGGAGGTACCGTTAAGATCTTGGATAGAAAGAGCATGTCCTACGCACCAAGGTTATACCACAAGTTAAGGTTTTGTGGAGGAACCATGCTATGAAGAAATGACCGGGAGTTGAATCGTAAATGAAAGCGAGGTACCCTCACCGCTCAAACACTGTGTACGTACGCCAATTTCGAGGACTAAATTTTATAAGGAGGAGGGAGGTCAGTAAGACCCCAACTTATTATAAATAAAATTGAATTTTCTCTATTCATTATTCTAAATTAATAAGGTGTTAATTTGATATAATGCTTTGTTATGGGTGAAATGTGCAAATTTTACAAAATAAGCAAGTGGTTATAAAATATTCATTTTTGTTTGGGAATATTCTTTTGGTCGTGGAATATTTTTTTGTTTGGGAATATTCGCAGACGACTACAAGCAGCCCATTGTGGGCCCCATAATGTAATAAATCATTTGATGAAAGAAAACGACAAAGTATGAGTTTTTATAAATAACTAACAGAATTGTTACCAAGCTAACATCGTTGGAATACCGTGGTTAAAAATACAGAATATACGTGGTCGCACAAAGACATTACAGAGATTGCATAAAGATTATTGAATTATTGATTCGCACGTAAGAAGGCACTACTCAATAATTGTTACAAAGAGTTATCGCTCAATATTTTATTTTATTGATTCAATAATTGTCGCGTTGATATTTTATATTATTGTTGTTTCAATAATTGTCATCGCACAAGATTTCCCATTATCGATCAATAATTCATATTATTTGAATAATATTATTAGATAAGCATTATTGGCAATGTCTAGAAAAGTTCACAAGGAGAGGTTTGGTCACCTAATTGCGCCGCCAAGAAGGAGAAATCCTTATCGAAAGCCCTCTTCCTCGGGAACTACCGTTGTCATAATTGTGATTCTCGTAATATTATTTGTGAATAATTAATTATTGATTTATATGATAAGGAAATATTTATTTGATGTGGATATAAATGATGGATTTATTTATTTTATGTGGTTATAAATGAAGGAATTAATGCCGAGGTGTTTTATCAAGATTTTGTCGAAGGGAGGTATTAAAATCACCCGCTTGTGGATTTTTGATATTTTTTGTTTGGAATTTTGAAAACTCAAAAGCTACAAAGTTGTAGAGAATTGATTTTGTGGAATGGACATAAAATTTGTATTTTTCTCGATAAACGGCTATTTTCTATGAATTATCAAGTTTTCAAAAATAAAATGATTTTTATTAATTTATGGGTGGGACCCACTTTTTGTGATTTAAAGCATGAGGGTCAGCCGAGGATTTTTCAAGAGTGGCATGTCGGTCTTTGATGGCTAGCATGCGAGAGAATTTTGAATAAAAAAAAATAATATTTTATTATTTTAGTCTCCTACCATGTTTCTAAAGATTTTCCTATAAATAGACGCTTAGGTTAGAATTGAAAATCACACCGTAAACAAGTTTTTTTTCTCTAGATTATCGAGTTTATTTTTGTGAGTATTTTGATACTTTGAGAGTTGTTGTTCTAAGCATAAGTTTCCTTCTACTTTTATATCCCGATATTTCATCGTAAGTACCGTTATTTTGAGGTAAGTGGATGTTATTTTCTTCTTAAATGATATTATTTTTTTCAATATCATTATGCCAAAATATTGGTTTGAACTTTTTAATCAAATTTGAACTTTTTTGTGTCTGGGTTACTATTCACGATACTAAGACTATTCACGATACTAACACTATTCATTTATCATTTACACTATTCACCAAAAAATAAAAATTTTCCTTTTTGTCCAAGATGTCTATTATGGTTACTATCTTTGATCAGATCCATGTTTTGATCTTTATTTTTGAATTTCGCTTCACAATTGATTATTATGAAGTATTATTGATCTTCGATAAACCTGCTATACTAATCCCTAATATTTGTCCTTCCGTCTCAATCGATTCGTTTTTTTTAAAATATTTTTCATCATCCTCGCCTTAAATGATGATATTATCGAATATCTTTGGCCAGAGTAGTAAAAGATGAATGATTAATCGATGAATATCTTTGGCCCAGTAGTGCAAAAGATGAACAGTGTTGAGATGAATACGACCAATCGGTGATATAAATGAATATCTTTGGCCTCGTAGTAAAAAGATGAATATTTGATTAAAGATGTATATCGATTGTTGTTATTGTGGATAAAATATTGATGATGAACTTTTAAATCTTAGAAGATAGTAGAATTCATTCTCTACGTGACTCTTCTAATGGATTGTTTTTTCACCGCAGTATTGTTGATCTAAAACTTGTTGTCTATTATATTCTATCGATTTTTCCTCGTTGAAGACTAATGATAATTTGTTGTATATTATCTTAGTCATAATATTCTTTATCGGGCTAGTTGAGCTCACCCTTTTCCTTTTTGTTCCATTTTTCTTCTCGTGAGGTGAGAAACATAGCAGATCTAGCCTGGGTAATGGAGTGATGGTTCTAGAAAGATGTTTTAGCAAAGCCCTCACTATTTCGTAAAATAGTGTATGAATAATTGTAATGAGGACTTATTTGAGTGTTGATATTGTCTAGAAGACAATATTTGTATTTAAACTCATAAAGATGTGTTGTCGATTTTGCACGCACAATTGTATTATTGAAGTTGTAGTTTGCTTTTGTACTCATGTATTTGCTTACTCGTAATGGGTGTCAGATACCTATTTTGGGGCCGAGGTGGTCATCTGAACTTAACCCTAATTATATTAATGTCCTTGTATTAAAAAAGAGAGTGTTATTTATTGGACAAAAAATAGTGAGAGAACCAAAGTTATACTCCTATTTAATACTTAGGGTAATATTAAAAATTAAACAATTAATGTTTAAAATTCTCAAATGACTTATATTAAAGAACAAAAATATTTTTCTAAAACGATTTATATTAAGAAACAAATAGAATAATTAATTCTGATAAATTATATATAATAATCTAAAACGTCAGACGGAGTGAGTATAAAAGTAAAGAAGATATGGTTTCATATGCGGGGCTGAAAAGCGACAAGACTGATGGATGAAATTTAAGTTGGTTGGAAAGTCGTAACAAATGGCGAGTCATAGCAATTGTAAAAATTTCATACTTGTGGTCCCAACTGGCGTTGAAAGATGGGCGTAGACAAAATTTGATACCTTCCCAAGTCTCCGTCTGCAACAAATTTAGGACAGAACCCACTAAAAAACAATAAGTAGGTGTTAAAAAAAATTAGTAGTTGAGTTGTGAGCACTTCTTGTATGCTAGTATAGGACCATATGTGATACTGTATTGTGCTTGTGGAGAGTTTCAAGTCTCAAGTCTTTATTTTAGAGACAACTCTATAATTTGTCGGGTTCTTACTTTTTAGCTGTTTAGTTTCATATTTTTCGGCCTTCTAATTTCGCAACGTTATGCAGAATTAAAACTACTTTTTCACCATTGAAATGTAGAAATCTTATTGCTACTGATCCCTCCGTTACTGAATGTTAACGTCAAGATTCGTTCACGTCTCATAAATATCAAAATCGCGTCCAATCATACACAGAAACCAATTCACAAAAAGAAACCCTCCTTTTCCGGTCCAGCACAGATCAATGGCGGAACCAAAAGATTTTCATAGGTGGGCAAAATACATCAAGAAAAAAATTTATTTAATGACGCCAAGCCAGCTTCTTTTTGGTTTTTTTACCAAGAGATGTGAATCAGATTCACGCGAAAGATGATAGCTTAAAAAACGCCTCAAAATTTGCTCGCTTTCAATCATTGAAAAATATAATAATTCAATGCTGTTTGAAAAATTGTAGGAATATAGAAATGAGCATATTTGATTGAATCTCTTCACAAAGATTTCTTGATTACATATTAACTAAAGGTTAATTTGGAGTTTTTCCGAGAAGAATGCATTTAAAAATTGAGATGCTTATTATATCACCCATTAATTAAATTAAAGGCTACTTTGGAGTTTCTAATGCATCAAATAAGAAATAAATTGTGTTTTCATGCAACTTTTAATAGATTTTGACTATTGAGAAAGATGTGCCTCGTAATTTTTAAAATTAAAAAATTATATTAATTTAGAGTTTAAAATATCTTAATTTGATTTTAAAAAGTTCATAATAATTTTATATTGAACAAAAACAAAATAGCCTCTTTATGTTTTTTATTTGCAAACATTTTGTTATTATTTGCATAATTCAAATTTACGCTTTCACCACATCAATCATATGACCTATAAAAAAATACAAAAAATATAAAATATATATAAATATTATTTTTTTCTCTCCAAACCTTAACCTTAAGATTAACCTACACGGGGGCAGGTGCCCCTGACCACCCCTGATTCTGCCAGTGGCACAGATGATTATGAGATGAAGTAATGCACCGAGGGGTGGGATATGTGAAATCAAAATAAGTTAGCTGAGACAATCTGGTAGGATTGGTGCAAGACGACAAGGCCACGTAGATAGGTTGAGCCCAGTGGCCCCCCTCAGCATTGAATTGATGCACCCCACTCACTGCAGCTTAGCGTACGACTATGACTCACCAAGCCTTTTCATTGTTGCGATCCAAAACCTTAGCTTGTTCCTTTCCTCAACTCTGTTGCACCAAGTCACCAACAAATAGAGTCTACTTAGCAAACTACAAGCAAGGGTAAGTGGATTATTTATTTGGCTCAAAATTTGATTCAAGTTTCATTCATAACAGATGATTGATGACAACGTTCTATACCCTACTTACTCAGAATCTCGGAGTTTCGTTTGATACAAGTGTTATGGGTGTTACTTTATATGTGTAGTTATTGTAAATTCAATAGAAAATATTTTTTTAATTAAATATAAAACGATTTAAGTAAATAACTCTTCTTTTGATGCAATTAAATACCAAAACTGCACCACAGCATACTTGTTTTTTAAATTTTGCAAGGATCAAGATACAAATCACTTGATTTAATATGATTTATTTAAAAAATAAATAAAAATAGTACGACAAATTACCATCTCTGCACAAAGAAGCAACAAAGGAGGATGCGAAAAGGACACGTGGTCCTAGGCCGGCACCACACGGTTCTTTTGTTTGGGAATGCCTTTATCACTCGTATAATGGGGTTCTTAAGAGGACCAACAAGAATTAAATCAAATCTAAATCGCACTAAAAAATTATACTTAATCGCACTAATTAAAATCGATCAATCTGCTCGACGATGCTATAGCTTTTTGAAAAATAATAACCAAATTTATAGCTCGATTTGGTTATTACCAAACCGCACGATAAAACCGAAACCGCACTACGTGTGTGATGTATTATCTCCCAGAATTTAAAGTTATTTTTCACTGAACACGCCTGCAAAAACTTCACCAGATTGTCATTATTTTCACCAATTGAAAGTAAGATGATTAGAGGTTATAGAGTCAAAAATTAAGTAATTGGATTTTGAAATTTCAAATTTATTTGACGCGCTATTGGATGAGTTTATAAACCGAGGGTCAAATTGCTAGCTCGAAAGACTTCGATATATTAGTTAAGGTCAATGCTATAATAGTAATAGTCTAATAGATTATTTTTCAAATTAGGTATAATTAGGATTATATTCTATAAGTCATCCCTTAATATATATAAGATGTAATTTCATTCTATCTCCAAAGATATACTTTTAATTTTTTTAACTAGATAAACCTTCTTTCTTCGTATATCTAATATATATTCTCCGTTGTTTTATATATAACAGATGTTTTAGTTTTAAAGCATTATTCCTTTATTATAAACTAAACTATTTTACGGTCTCACCGTTTCTATAATTGATGATGAATTTGACATGTTTTGCGTAAAAAACTTTGGTTCTATGCTTGATATAATTCTCATTCGCTTACTCGCTCAAGTTAATCGTCAATGTAAAGTTCTATGTTAAATTTTATAACTTTTTTTTGTTTCAATTGGTTTGGAACCAAAACTGCATTAAATAAAACCGCATCAAGCACACTTTAAAATCAAGACCGCACCAATCACAAAGTGATTTTTGTGTATTTATTTAAATTTTTCAAACCGCTAATTAAACGATTTGAAGTTGCAAATAAGTTTGAACTTCAAACTGTACTATGCTCACCCCTAATTCCTAATTTTTAGTGTAATCTAGAGTACGCTAAATCTCTATGCCATGTGTCTGACTAAAGCGAACTTTGTCCTTTTACTTTCAAAAATCGTCGAAATCGTATCAAATCAAGTGATTAAATCGTCGAAATCGAAATTAAATCAAGTGACTAAAGAGACCTTCGTCCTTTATTATGTTTAGAGCATCTCTATCATCCTCTTTAATTATTTTGGAACATTCAAATATGAGTCACATAAGAAAAATTCTCTCTAATAGCCTCTTCAACATCACTCATTAAATTTACAACCTCCTTCTCACTCTTCAAATTTGTAACCTCTTTTTCATTTTTTAAATCTACAATTAAAGTCTAAAAACATTCATTACGCTTGATAGATTTGATATACAACTCATTGAATTGAAAAGACCGATATGATAAATATGAAAAGAATAAATAATACTCTTCAAATCGCCATATGGTCAACAAACTTCAATTTCAAGAGTTTTTTACATCGCTTCTTAGAGATGTTTTACAATAATAATTATTATATGAATAATAATTTTGATTTTTGAATAATATAATTATAAATAACATAAAATTATATAAAAAATTGCTAGTTATAAATTATTTCAGAAAAATTACAGCAATTTTAAAATTTAAAATATCTCATATTAATTTTGAAAACTAAACCTCATCTAATATTTTTGAATGGAGTGAGTATTTTATACGCCTTGCTTCCAAAATATAATAGTACTCTACATGAATTTTAAAATTAATTTTAATTTAAAGTATTTTTAAATTTAAAATTATTATTTTTTACTTTTTAAAAAAAACAATAAATCTTGTACTCCATTTGACCAACAGAAGATAATTGTAGTACAAAAATAAAAAGTCTCCTATATAAAATGTCTATAAAATGTCATATTGATATCTTCAAATGTTAAAATAATATTTTCACATAAATAACATAGAGGTAGAACCTACTCACTATTCATGTGAGATAGATCATATGAAAATATCAATTTTTTTATGTAAAAATATCAATTTCCTTTTTATATCCTCACACAGGTAGTATGAATCCGAATTTAATTAAAAATTGCCCCCAACTTAGGATATGTAATTCACTCGACTCCCTAGAAATTTGTTGAATTTTCAATAGGAAGAGTTGAATACTTGCTTCCATCGAGGGGCATTAAATGAAAACTCGTCTATTATTAGTAATTAGAAAGTCACATTGCTATATAAAATGGCCGGGTGAATACCAGTTTGACCTACCATACACAACCCATTTGCTCAGGCCGAAAGAGCTACATCAAGAAGAAGCTGCAGTATTCACCCCGCTGTAGATTTATTTAAATACCATAAATACAAGAACATCTAAAAACTTACAAAACTAGCACTATTTCACAACAAAAATGCAGATAAAGCTCCATTAAGTGGGACTAATCAAACTTCATTTGCTCGAACCAACCGGCTCATCGCCTTCCTCACCCCTTTTAATCGAAATCTTTACCCCTACCACTTCACAAGGACCATAAGCCCAGCTACAAACAAGAAAATACATCAAGTTAACCACACACAAACCAGAAAGCACCCAATAGTAGTAATCATAGTGACCCTTGTTAATATTGCTCGATACCCAACTCGGACGCCCTCCTCTTTTTGAAACTTGATCGACAGTATTCATTATTAAAGTTGCTAACAAGCCACCAGCACACATCCCGAGTCCTTGCAGAGTCGAGGCTATGCTGGACATGCTTCTAGGGAACTCCGAGAAGTAGAACTCAATTTGCCCAACCGCATTAAAAGCTTCTTCATGGCCAATCAGGCAGTTAGGCAGTATTAGCCACATTGCTGACATGTGTACTACGGCTTGTGGGTCATCTGATACTCCTTCCTTAATTGCAATTCCCTCCGGATATACTCGATGATTGCCGCCGCTACAATGGATAAGAAAGACAAGAATATCCCCACCCCATTCGTTGTTTAGTGGTGAGATGAACAGGTTTCCTCATGATTCTTGATGCTAGGGGAGGATTAACAGTCATAAAGAGCAACCCAAAGTGTGATGGAAATAACCACAAACATAGCAAAAGAGGCTGCTGGTATTTCAAACCTTGAAGTAATGTGTCGGTCCATGGACCCTGCTTGAGTATCGGAAAAGAGGGCTGACTTGTATTTACAGACATTATCACACCAGAGACCACAATGGAATCACCTTTAGCACCGCTTTGAACTCCTCTACTTGATCTACAGAACAAAGACTCCAAGATTCCAAAATTTTCCATCAGCAGTCAAATATTGCTGAGGATCTTTAATAATGCAAGCTCTATTCAGAAACCTAGAGCCACATATGAAGTTTAAGCAGATTAAAGTTTTATTCATAAGAGCTATAGCTTAACCTTAACACTTCATCGCCCCTATAACTAGATTCTCAATGGAAAATTTTAATTTCAATATACAGTATTTAGAATGGGCTACAACAATGATAATTTAATGATACCTCAGTTTCTCACTTGGGACAAGAAGCGCTGGTCCTTTCTTGTGATGGTACTCGATACTTGTGCTTGTGCTTTCTGATAATGTGAAATGTCTGTTTTTGTAGGACGCTACAATCACTTTAACAAAACCAGTAAGAAAGCTTGTTTTATCCATTGACTTGATGTAGAAGGAGAAGCCAAAAGAATGAAAGAGCTGACACCATCATGAGTACAACCGAACTCCAAAACCGATTTTCCACCCCAAGTGCTCTTGAATATATGCAACACAAGTAAAAAAGCAATAAAAGTGCAAATGTGACAGCAGCGTAATACCAGCTGAAGTAGCTCTCCAAGGCATTCACATTATTGCCGCTTGTCTTGTTTGTCCAGCTGATCTGCCCCAAAGGCTAAAGAAGATGACCTGATTCCTCCAGCACCATGGACATGAGTCCAAAAGAAAACATAAGAAAATAAATTGAGAATTGTAGCTGAGCTGCAGCTGCTACTAGTATCAATGCAAGGAGGAGGCCTTGCTTCTTGAATCATTGTTGTTGACCATAACAGAATCATGCCCTTAAACATAGAAAATAAATTGAGTAAAATTTATGTTCACCCAGTCCACATATAGTTAAAAGGAAAAATATGTCAGGCAGGGGTTAGTACATCAGAAACAAGAAGACTAGGAGAGAAGAATAAGCTTTACACTCAAGGAATTAGAAATGACAATGGGCTAATGGCACGATGCCTCAGTTATCAAGACTCTATTCCCAATAATTTAGCTCCTTTAGAATTTATTGTAACTTTCGGAGATTACCTTATGAGTTATACACCCTCTCCAAATGTTAGTAAGTAATTTTGTGCAGCATACTTTTTCTAGTTCGAGGTGCACTACCACAATCAGAGTCGGTACTGATAGGTGAATGGTTTACTCTAATTCACGTACTCACGGCATTCACTAATAAATGCCTTTCAAAGAATATGGTTCTAGATTCTTAGGGTGGGAGTCATTTTTCCATTTTTTTGGTTCTTCACAGCATAAAGCTATCAGATCAGATCATATCTACATATAGACACGGCATAACGACAAAAAATTGGAAACAGACCTTGGGGAATTTTCCATACTAAAGTTATTCGATGTGTGATAATTAGCACCAAAGGTACTCTGACCACACCAATGATTTCTTGCAGCTTAAAATGTAACCAATTTCTAAGTTATTTGAACAATTAACATGAAACCAAGTCTATATTGTGTAACCTCTAACAGATAAGAATACAAGAACTACAGAATAATTAAGAGATATTCTTCAAATGCCCCTACATCTATTTCTAGCTTGCTAGAAAGCTATTAGTTTTTGAATTAGTCCAACTGTCCAACAATATGAAAACAACCCCAAGAATAATCAACTTGTAACACAGAAAATCACAATCAGTAATCAGCATGAATTGATAGAAGCAGAAATATATATATATATATATATATATATATATATATATATATATATATATATGCATCTATAGTAACTATATTATTTTTCAATCGACAGAACATATTTTTCCACTTTAAGACATTCTATTTATTGCCATTTTAATTGTAATAATGACAGAGAATATAAGCATCTCTTCAAATTCATAAAATAAATGATACTCCCTTCGCTTCACAAAAGAGTCGATTTGTCAAATTTTATTCCTCCATAAAAGAATCCTACTTCTTTTGATGATGGTATAAAATGATACAATGTCAATCACAATTTTAGTATCGTGTCATCAGTATTCAACTAGATTTTCAATAGATTAAGGGTAAACATGTTGGATATTCAGAAAACTAAGGACTAGAGATAATGAAAGAAAGCTAATTTAGGGACTGTTGAAGGATATTTTATTGAGCAACAAACCATTTATTTATACAACACAATGAGAACTGAATTGCAGAAAATCTGCTACATGATAAGCATAACAGTTAAGTGCCTAAGAAATAGCATAACAACCAAGTGCTTAAAAATAGGATAAAGAAATGGTCATAATCCTAAAGAATAACAACAAATGAAACTGATTCAGCTTCATGAGTCATTGCAGTCAACAAAACATGTAACAAAAAACAAAATATTCTTAAAGTTTGTAAATTTTGTAAATGAGATTCTTTTTGGAATTGGGGCGTATACAATAAGACTTAGGGGTGTTTAATAAAACCGAATGAAAAATAGTTCAATGCTTAAGTAATCGAATGAGTTGGATGAAGCATAATTTCAATATCAATAAAAAAGTTGTTTGATAATTGACATGTCCGAAACATCCTAATAATGATTTTTATTATTTTACCCTTCCAAAAAATTCAAAATTTTGTAAATTAATTTAATATTACTTGATATAACCGTTAATATTGTAAAAATTAATATAAAATACTTCATTCAAAGCAGCTATTCACCAAAACTATTACACTTAGCTATTCAAATTTCAAAAATCAACCGATTCAAATTATTCGCATAATTTTTTTTCAAAACAAACACACTGAATGGCAGACCGATTCAGCCATTTAGCTCCATTCAACTCTAAACAAACACCCCTTTAAACATTGCAACGTCAAAAAGTAGTTTTAATTTGCATAATATTTTTGAAATTAAAAGGTCAAAAATATGAAACTAAACAGCCAAGAACCTGACAAAATTAGAGTTGTTTAGAATCAAGACTTAAGATTGAAACTCCATAAGCACAATAATGTATCGACAAGAGTGTCGATATGAACAAGACACTTGCAAAGGTGATAAGGAGTTATTCACAAAATAAGCACACAAGTGAGCCTGGAATTCAATTGAAGGACATATGTCCAACTCTTACATCATTAGCTTCATAGAATATTCCAACACTATTTTATGGTGCTTATGCTCAAAATAGTAGGTATTCATGAACTAATTATTTTTACAACAAAAACTCTAAACCATGGAGAAAATAAAATTAAGATTAAATGAGTGTCACTTGTTAAAAAGTTAAAATATTAAAATATCTTAATTTACAAAACTATTCCTTTCCTACTTACTCCTACTATCCTACAAAACAAATCACAAGAAAACAAAATAATATTTGACGGAGTATCTTCCTTCATAAATGGATTAAAGAAAATGTTTAATATTTGAAGTAGCTTCAGAAATCTTTGAAGTTGTAAAAGTAATATGCATCATTTTTTCAAAAATTAGGTAATAAATGAATTAAGAAATAGTACAATAAACAATAGTATATTAAAAATCTTCCTTCATAAATGAATTAAAAAATAAAGAAGAAGAAGAAACTATATTTACTCCATTACATAATTTATTAAATAAACAGTAGTATATGTGAGGTCATTTTCGCCTTTTTGGAGCTGGGATGTAACAACCCGATCCAACTCGAGTACAGATATTGGTATTCTTGATAATGATAATAATTTTAAGTCTTATGTATAGTAAGTCCCATATGTTTCAATGTGAAATTGAAATATCACAATTTTTCGTTAAAAGTTGCTTCGTAGTTCGACGAGAATAACAATATTACCATCAATCGTAATGGTTGACAACTCTTTCCTTAAGACTATATTCGTCCCTTACTTTTGCTACACAAGGTTACTACGAATTAGTCTCCCAAGATTAGGCAGATCCAGATTTTACTTTGTACTAGAATTTGATGTGTAGAAACAAATCTAATGTAAAACTATAAAAGAGAGAAGAAAATTATAACAAGAAAAAATATTAGAATGATATTTTTTCTAGGAACTTGAGAAGGATTTGTAATTATTATTTTTTAAGTACCAAACGTGGGTGGATTTACAATCTATTTATAGGTTTCCAAGTACCATTTTGAAGAAATACATATCATTTTGAAGAGATACATTCCTTTGAAAATGTACTTTAAATATTAGGGGGGCCTAGCGCCTAGGGGGCCTAGGTGGAATTTTTATTTTAAGCCAATTTTAATATTTTATCTTACATTTATCCAAACAAAACAATAATATAAAGCAAAACAATCTATAATAAAGATAATAAAGACCTTTGTTTAAAGTTCAAACACATCCATATTGCTAATGTCAAAGTTCAAACACAAACATGAAATTGTTCAAAGTTCAAACATATTTTTAACGTACTAGTCTTATTCATAAACAAGATTGCTATTAAATAATAAAATTTAAAATTTCAAGAATTTAATTCAATATTAAAACTTAAGAAACTAAAAATAAATTTTAAGAATTATATTGAATTAAACTAAATATTTCAAATGTATCATCATTTATATAATTTGAAGTTGGTACAAGTTCAAAAAATTACAACTATAATAAAATTATCTATTTCGACTTGATATTATTCATTTCTTGTTGGATTTGATATGCTACAACATGTATTATTTAATATGGTAAATCATTAGAAAAATAAATATATCAAGATCTCTGTTTGGGTATTTATTAAAGTAAAAAAACTCTTCACCCAGACCTCACCTAAGCTCCGCTAATTTTTTCTCGAGGGATTTTTTTGACGCTTTAGGCTCAGCTGGTGCCAGGCTTAGGGGGCCTAAAGGCCAGTGAGGCGCCTAATGGGGGCCTAAAGACCCAGGGGGGCCCAGCAGACAAAAGAGATTTTTAGAACACTAGAAAAATCTAACATTTTTCCTACTTAAGTTGTTGACGTCTTTGTCAAGGGTCTCAAATTTTTCCCCACCAAACTAGATTATCACATGGTCCTATACAAGTATAGGAGAAGTGGTCTTATAAAAGTACCCTTTTTATAACCACTTATTTCTTTTAGTGGGCTATGTCCTAAATTTGAGTTACCATTTACAAGTCAATAAACAAGAAAATAAAGCAAGGTTTACACTATATTTATGAGTTTTAAAAAGGGGGAAAAGAAAAAAGGAAAGTTTTTAGGAGAGAAAAGAAAAGATAAATAGATAAATTTTAGACAAATTTCCTCCCATAAATTTCCTTCTAAATTTGTTAGAATATATATTTTGTCCCACATCGAATACCTTGAGAAAATATGTCCGGTATATAATGAGTTGTGTCAACTCTTCTTATTGCCAATTGGTTTTGAGTTTGGTTTTGAGTTAGACAGTTTGATATCCTTATATACTTGGCCCATTTATAAATTTAATAAATTCGGGAGCAAAATCATGAAAGACTTTGATGACATACTAAAATGTTAAATTATAAAAAGTGTCACTACATATATTTGCTATGCCAACATAACAATATGAATGACCCTTTATAAGATATCAGATAAAAATATCATCTTTTTTAAAACTTAAAATTTCCTTTTAAAACTGACAGACGGGGAAATTAGTGAACAACAAAGCTCAAATAAGTAAAAAATGAAACTGGTGAGAATGGAAATTTATGTACCATAAGGCTAAAGATGGATCCAATTCCGATCATAGGGTACCGACCCACAAAAGAATCCGCAATAAAAGCCCCAAGTACCGGTAAGAAATTGGTGGCCGCCGACCAGAGATTAAGTAAGTTGGATCCGGTGACCATATTCATATGATAATTATTCATCAAATACAATATCATATTTGGGGTCAACCCAAAACTTGCCACCCTCTCAAATGCTTCATTTGCTGCACCAAAGAGTCCCAAATTTAGAAATCAAATGAGACTCTAATTTTGGGGCAAAGGATAACAGTTGGGTGTGTACCTATGATGATTTCATACTCTTAAAAAAAATAAAAAACTTTATAAATTAAATAAGCCTATAATTTTGGGACAGAGGAGAAAAGATGGGTGTGTACCAATGATGAATGGCAAGGTTCTGAAGCCACCCTTTTGTTGGGAAGTCTCTAAGAGAGGCTTTTTGATCATCAGAGCAGTTTCAGTTTCACCTGAATCAGTATCCATTTGTGTTTTTTTTTCTGTAGTTTAGTTTGTACTGGAGATATTAATAGTCATATATGAGAACATAACAGAGAGGGTAAGCACTACTAAGCAGGGACAATGGGAGTGTTTTTATTTTGCTGCCGTCCATGGAGTGTTTTGAGTGCTGGAGGAGCATCTGCGAAGGAGGCAGATTTACTATTTTTACCCTATAATGGTCTGCTCTTTAATCTTTATTTAGTAGTGTAAACGGTAAAGTATGTAGTGCATGAAGTTCGGTTTTTCGATTTTTCGGATCAGATCGGACCGATTAAATCGGTTATCTTAAGATAAAAGAATCGATCCGATTTTCAGCATAAAAACCAGATATACCGATTTTTTCAAAGATCGATTTTAAGACGGTTTATTTATGGTTCGATTTTATCGAACCTAATTCTAGATATACCGATTTCTATTTTTTATTAATAATTAAATAATAATAATAATAATAATAATAATAATAAAATTATTATATTAATTTTCTAAGAAAACTAAGAAGATGATATTTCTGCATCAAATTCCACAATTTCTCAGAGATCGATTCTGTTTCAAGACTCAGGATACCCCCAAAAACAGTATACATCATCCATCTCGAGTCGCCAGACACATGGTATGTAACTCAACTACAAACTTAATTATACAATCGTCAAGCAAAAATATTTACAAAACATACCGAGAGTTTAAACACAAATATTGCTTTCTAGATAATATCCACACTCTATGGAATCCTCATTATAATTATTATTACACTATTTTATAAAAATAAGTGAGGACTATTATAGCCACCATCTCTCGACCATCACTGCTCCCCGACTAGTTTCTCAAATATATTCTCATTTCCTAAAAGAACAAAGGAAAGAAAAGGGTGAGCTCAACTAGCCCAAGAAGAAATATTATGACTAAAATAATGAAGAATAAATTATCCTTAGTCTTCAACAAGATAACAACCGATGTAATACAATGTATAATAAGTTTTAGATCAACAATCGCAATGGAATAGCAATCCATTGTAAGAGTCAAGAGAGCATGATATCTACTATCTTCTATGATTTAAAAGTTTATCATCAATTTTATCCCTCAGAATACTCATCAACAGCTTCTTTATTATACCCAAGACAAATAGAACTTTCATCACTGCTTTCACCGAACCACCAAAGATGTTAGTTAAATTCACAATTCATGTTTATAATAATGTGAATCAACAATTTCTCCTCGCCACAAAGGCTTAATAGAATATTTACTCAATATCCTTACCCCAAAGGCTAAAGATATTCAAATATAATAATAATGATTATACTAATCATTGGTTCATTCGCACCATCGCCAAAGATATTCAACTATAAAACCAATGGTCATGATCATACCAATCAATCGCTCGTCAAAGGCATTACTTACCGTAGACATTCAATCGTTAACTAATGGTTATAATCCCGCCAATCACATCATCGAATTATCCCTACACTACTACCAAGAATATTCATTAGTATTACAAGTGGTCGTGGATCATGTCATACACTCGCCCATCTTTGCACTACGCGCCAAAGCTATCAATTAACAGCTCATCTTTTGCACTAAGACCAAAGATATTAATCAACAGCTCATCTTAAGACGAAACCAAAGATATACTATCAGAAACTAATAATCAACAAACCCATCTTCGCACGTAAGTTTTCAAAAGATATACAATCAGAAACCAATAATCAATAACCCATCTACGAAGTAAGCCAAAGACGACTTTCATCACAATATAAGCATTGAGGATGATGACAATGATATAAGCATTAATCAAACGTAAATCAAGGATAAATTTTAAAAATATCCAAATTGTCAACATGATATCGCTTTCAGGAGTAAAATTCAAGAATAATATTCATGTACCAAAAATAATTTGAAAAGAAAAAATATATTTTTTCAGTGAATAAGACTTTCGTGAATAAGATTTCTCGAATAAGACTCTGATCACATGAAATGTGTCCCTAATTTCCGAAGTGAATGATACTAGAGTGAATAGTAATCAGTGAACAAAGAACTCCATGAATAAGAATCATAATAAGATTCCTACATTTAAAAGTGCCCCAATACCCGAAAGTGAATAATATTAGAGTGAATAGTAATCGGTGAATAGTAACTCGTAAAAAAAAATACCAAAGAAAATGATATTCCATGATTTAGTACAAAAGAAATGATATCTCATACGCAGTATAATGTAATATACTAAACCGCAAATGGATTTTCACCCGCCACGCAGAATACACGAGATGCATCATTTTCAAATTTAATAAAGAATGAATATAAGGATCATTCACCATGGATGCTGTGAATCCACATGTATATGTTATTCCAATGTAATAATAACGAATGGAATAATAGTAAGAATTCACTGTGCATACGATAGATCGCATGCATATGTGTTATTCCAATGTAATAATAAATAATGGAACTGTGTCACGCAGAATCCGCATGCATGTGATATTTTAAACGTAATAATAAAGAATGGAACTAAAGTCACGCGTAATCCGCATGCATGTGATATTCAAATGTAATAATAAAGAATGGAACCAGTCATACGAATCCGCATGCATGCACAGATATTCTAATGTAATAATAAAGAATGGAATAATAATGTAATTCACCGTGCATGATAGATCGACATGCAAAAAGTTATTCCAATAGAATAATAAAGAATGGTATAACAACCTTTACTTAATATTGAAAGAAATAACTCTCTTCATGAATACGTAAAGAAATAATACTCTTACTATAATAATAATAATAATATCCTTTACCTTAAGAAGATCGATATCGGAATAAGAAAAGGTAATGCATTTTCTTCTTTTTTTCTCTATAATAATTGTTTATAGTTTTAAGTGAATTTAAATGAAGTTTGGGGTGAAAAATAGTTTCAATAATTTATTTTGGGGCTCATAATACAAAGATAATACCTTCCTTTTTCAAATTATCAAACTTGCATACCTCCCTTTAAATAATTAGTTCAATCTTATAAAAAGATAAGACATCTTCACTTTAATAGTACAAGAATGTGAATCAATTACATATAGTTATAATTTCCAATAATCAATCATCAATTTTATAAAATTTAATATCATCTTTAATCACTTGACTTCACGAAGCAGGGATTTTTTGATGATTATCAATTACAATAATGTAACAATAATAACATGCATTATTATCGCATTTTTATCACCGATAATATTTTATGATAACCGATTATTTTTGCTTATTTTGAAAAATTTTAAATATCACCCTTAACTTTAACCTTTATTAATTTAACCATTTACTAAATAGAATAATTATAAGAAAATTGAATACTCATTTCATAAAATTCGTGGTCTCACAAGATCGGTCCTGGCTCGAGCCCAGAAAACCCTAACAGACAACCCCTAAAAGTATGTCGCCACATTTAGAACTTTATATTATATATATATATATATATAGTCTCTTTACGATGATACCTTTTATTTAACTTACTTTACTCACCACTTTTAGCGATTTCGATCCAAATGTACTCGCTTGGTCCATCATCAGTAACAAATAAATAATTTATATATAATGGCGATTTTGCTCGATGCGCGCCGCTAAAAACTAAGACGATGGTTCAGGATATACGCGATGTAATCTAACAAATACCGATCCATCGCTAAAAGTGGTGAGTAAGGTACGTTAAATAAAGGGTATATGTGATGTGAGACCCCAAATTTTATGAATAAAGATTTAAATTTTCTCAAATATATTTTTGAATATTATGGTGGATTTGATAAAATGTTATATTTGTGGGTAATATTTACAAATTTTGCAAAGTAAGCAAGTGGTTATATAATATTCGATTGGCTCTGGGAATATTTGTTTTAACAGGAATATTCGACGACGACGACACAATCATTGGTGGACCCCACAACGAAAGTATTATCGTAGTTAGAAAACCATATAATTATCTTTTTTATAAAAATAATGGCTAAGTAAGTTACCGTTAAAACCGCTGAACTACCCTAAGTAGTAAAAGTACAATAATACGCTGCGGGTCGCATAAAGAGCACACCAGATTGATTATCGATGCTTACGGAGAAGTCACCGCTTATACTCAATTATTACTACAAAGAATTGATGATCATATCTCCGATAATATTGATTTAAATATTGTCACAAGATCATCTCAGTATAATATGTTATATTATTAAATCAATAATTGAGACGACAAAGTTATTCATATTATTAAATTGCAATATTTATAATGTCTAAAATTTTGCAAGGAGAGAGTTTCGTCATCTAATCATGCGCGCCAATAAGTGAGAAATCCTTATCTGAAAGCCCCCTTTCCGGAAAATGACCGTTGTTAAATATTGTGAGTTATAATATTAATGATGAATAAGTTCAGATTGATTAAAGATGAAATTGATAGTTTCATTGTGTTGGAATTATTAGTGTTAGTGAAAATCTACATTTATTTCGATATTAATTGATGTCTGGAAGTTATATCGACTAAATGGGTAATTAATTGATAAATGAGCAATTAATTGCTATTAATTCACATGATTATAACTATTTGTTCACATGTGTGTACTATTGATTCACATTCTTGTACTATTAGGGGAGTTGGTGCAAGATTGATAATACTTGCATGACTAAGTTAAAATGGAGGTATGATGGAGGTACTATACAAGAATTGTATTTTCACATGATTATAACTATCGATTCATATGATCGAACTATCGATTCACATTATTTACTATTAGGGAGTGGTGAAAGTTTGATAATACTGCATGACTAAATTAAAAAATAAAAGAAAAGTTAAAGGTATCAGTACTATAATATTTTGAGCCCCAAAACGCAAGCAATTATCGAAAACTATATTTTTCTATAAATAAGCTCATTCTTCCTTCATTTCTCACCAATTCACTAAAGCTTTAGAGCAATTATTATAGAGAGAAATTATAGAGAGAAATAAGAAGAGAAGTCTCGCCACCTTACTATTCCAATATCCAGCTTTTTCTAAGGTAAGGGTATTATTCTTTCAGATTCATGAAGAGAATTATTTTCTTTCAATACTGTAAGAGTTGTTATTCCATTCTTTATTATTATGTTGAATAACTCGTCATGCTAAGCACCGCATACATGGTGAAATTCTTCTCATTATTCCATTCTTTATTATTCTATTGGAATAACCATCTGCAAAGGCTCTATCGCATTCCCGTGAATTTCGTTGTTATTCCATTCTTTATTATTCTCGCTGAATATCCCGCTGCGCATGGATTACATGATGACCCTTGCGTTCCATTCTTTATTATTCTCGTGGGAATATCCCGCTCCATGCCGATTACGCATGACCGGTTCCATTCTTTATTATTCTCGTTGAATATCCGTCTCGTATGGTTTATCACACACGCTCGGTGAATTCTTCGTTATTCCATTTTTATTATTCGCTGAATAACTCGCCTATGTGGATTACCAGATGCACGGTGAATGATCCTTCAGATTCATTCCTTATTAAATTGTGGAAATGATCCGCCTCACGCGGATTATCGCATGGCGATTAAAAAATCTATTTGCGCTTTATATATTCTATTATACCGAGTCAAGTTAAAGTTTTCGCTTCTATACTCCATGAAATTAGTAAAATATCCTCGGATATTTGCGCTTCATCCAAAGATTTTCATGGAAACATTCTTTCGAGCATTCTTGAATTTTACTCCACAAAGCAAAGATCATGTCGACAATTTGGACATAATTGATTTCGTGATAAATTAACTTATAAATCTTTAAATTTATTCTTAAACTTGTTTTATTGAATTATTATGTCATTGTCATCATCCTCATGCTTATATTGTGATGAAAGTCATCTTGGCTTACGTGCATGATGGACTTGGTATGATTATGATCATGGATCATTCTAAGATAATCATGACCTATAATGTTATAAATGATATGGTAAAAGTCCTCAAGTATTCAGTAGTGTATCGATGGACGCTTTTGGTATGATTATGACCAAGGATTATTCTTGTATAATCATGACCATCGATGATTTAATGAATATCCTCGCCCGTAGAAAGTGTGGATGATTCGATGATGTGGTTTATTTATTGTCGAGTCTCAAACGATAAAAATTAATGAAAACATTTTAAATCATGTAAGATAGTAGATATCATGCTCTACTGACTCTTCTAATGGATTGCTTATTCACCGCAGCTAAACTTGATGTCTATTATATTTTATCGCTTAATATTGTTGAAGACTAATGATAATTTATTCTCGCATTATCTTAGTCATAATATTTTTCGGGCTAGTTGAGCTCACCTTTTGCTTTCATTGTTCTCTTCAGAAATGAGAACGAAATGGACTAGTCTGGGAACCAAGTGATGGTCCGAGATGGTGTATTAGTAGTCCTCACTATTCTATAAAATAGTGTGACAATAAATGTAATGAGGACTCTATTTGAGAGTGGATATTGTCTGTAAGGCAACATTCTGCTTAAACTCTCACTATGTTTTTTGTCGTATATTACACGATCGTTGTATAATTAAGTTTGTATTTGATTTATGTACCATATATCCATGCACCCAAGATGGGTGATGTATACATGTTTTGGGGGCGCCACAGCTTGGTATCAAAGCTTAGGATACGATCCTCATCGAGATGTGAGACAAGAACTAGGAGGGAGAGACGGGAATTCTTCGCTTAGATGACCTACCTAAGTTTATTTGGTATTTAATTGGTCAATCGTAGTATAGGATAATATGTGATATGTTAATTAACCCTTATTTTGTGGTAGTATTGGAAAATGGCAGCTGAAAATGTTAACAATGGAGTGAATGAGATCATGGAGACACTTCTAATCACCAACCAGAATAATGTGATGTCAAGCGAAGAAGGAATTAGAGATATCCATGTGGTGAGTTAAGAATTGATAGTTTCACCTGAGATTAGGGGTGCTCATCCAGAAAAAACCGAATCGGTAATCGAAAAACCGAATCCCAGATCGAACCGAAAAAACCAAAAAATCAAGAACCAAAGACTTGCATCAATAACCAGCTTTGCAGACTTTCTCGCTACAAAGTCAGCACTCGTTTTTTCTTTGCTATACCGCAATAATTAAATAAATATTTTTATATTAACAAATTTTTTAAAACTAAGAAATGAGACTAAAGAACCCGATTGATTCTCCGTGGCTTGATGTTGTTAGGAAGGAGGCCGAGAATTGTGACTATTGATGGGTAATGGGTTACATATTTTAATTTTATAAATTTATGTTATATATGTGCATATCAATATGAATTTGTTTTGCTTGTGTGTTTTGTTGTTTATATTGTTATGTTTATGGTTGTTCTTGTTATTGTGTTTTACGCGTGTTTCTTCAATTTGATATAAAGATCATTAGATTTTATGATTCCTCGCTTTCATGTCAGTATATACGCATATATGTAGATTTATGGATCTATTTGGATAATGTTGTGTCATTGTTGCAGTATTGTCATGATATGAAGTAATATTTGGTTATTGCATAATTACATCATGTGTCTAATGTCTCAATTCTACTATCATTTGGCTACTTTATCTTTTTTTCTGCCTTTTGCGTAACATGTAGTCTGATGTGTTCTTGTAATATGTTACTTTTGTTCACAAGTCACAAGCTTTCGTGTATACCGCAATAATTCAAAAAAAAATTGGTTTTTTTTGGTATTTCGGTTTTTACCGAATTCAAAAAAGTTATTACCGCCACTGCATCAAAAGTGTTAAAATATCGAAAAAACCGGGTACCAAAAAACCAGATAAAAAAATTTGCCGAAAAAAACCGATACTAACCGATACCTCAGAAAAAACCGAAAAAACCAAAAATTTTGAGCACCCCTACCCGAGATAGTCGCAGAGGTAGCAGCTGAGAGTGAGGAAGAAGAGGAACCTGAGGAGAATTTATTAGAAGAATTTTATGATCGAAATTTAGAATTGCAAAATCGTGTTCATGAAGTTAGAAGAGCAGTCAAGAATCATTAAAAGCCGTAGAACAAAAGGATGCAATAATTCAAGTCAGGTTACCCGATATGTGATGCTTAAATGTAAGCACTCTTGGAAGAGTATAAGATGATAAAGTCAAATCGAAATCGAAAGAAGAAACAACCGAACGAGCGGAGAATGAGTGATGCATGGGTAAAAGCCGCATGACGCGTTGATATTGTGGAAAGAGATGTCCGATCTAAGAAGGCTAAAATAGATGATATGTATTTCTTTTTGACAACAATCGAGAGAACCCAACATCGAAGTTTTGAATTACCCAGATAATAAGCACAACCCCAATTTGATATGGATCAAGATTAATGATTCAGATCATGAAACAGAGTACGATGAAGCAAATGAGGGTGAATATGCCTATAAAAAGTCAATTTTAACGGGCCAGATGACACCAAATGCTACCCTGCATAAGTCAAAGCTGTGTAGTTCAAGGAGAGCTATTGTCATGACTTCCTAACAAGTGAGGAACCAAATAAAGTTATCACAAGTTAGTTAATTATAAATTTTGCTAAGTCTATACCTTATTAGATACCGGTTCTACCCATTATTTTATCTCTTTCGCTTGGCGCCAACGCTTAAATTTGACCCTGCAGAAGTTAGACTTTGACTTATTGGTTGAAACTTTCAAGAGAAACCTTCGCTACTCCATCGCTTATAAATATTGTTGATTCAAATCGACACTTTCACGCTAATTCGCCGATCTTATCTCTTTGAAAATACTTACCTTTGATGTAATTTTAGGAATCGATTGATTAACTACTCATCATGCTTTTCGAAGGTTGTTAGCTTTCATATTCCTAACCATCCCGTTATGTGAATTCAGCAACCAAACCACTAAAGTTAATCACCGTTATATCGTCACAAGTAAAGAGCCCCGATCCTTTCGTTGTCGACTTCCTCGTGTGGAATGCAATCAAGCCAAACTTTTTCGTAGGGACGCCAGAATAACTGGCAAGTCGATAGATATCAATGTGACTTGTTATCCAAGTCTCGATGAGGGTCACAGCTTTTGAATGATATTTTATTGTTAATAAATTTCCCGACGATTCCTCAAGACTTCTTAGCTTACCCTAGAACGTGAAATTGAATTTTGTATTGACCTCAAAGACAAAACCCATTTCTAAAACCCTTAAATATTTCTCCACCTAGAACTAACGACATGCTACCAAAGACATCGCTCGAAATGAAGATTATGACTATACCATTCAATATCATCGTGGAAGAAATAACGGTAAATGGACGCAATGAAAGGTAAGATCGATGGTTTACGAAAGTGCGATGTTGTTAACATAAAACCTTTTCAGATAACTTATAAATGATGAAGATAGAGTTAAAGACTCTAGGACCCACGGAAGATAACGAATATACGAAAGAGAATCGACTTTAATCGATAAAGTTAAAACCGCCAAGCCACACAATCTCAATCAATGAATGTGAAGAAGAAGGTTCAAGAAGGCGTTATCTCAACCCTCGATTTAATTGGCCCTTTTAAATCCTCGATCGAGTAGGAACCGTGGCCTATAGACTCGCTTTTACCGCCAAGTACGTCACAGGTTCATAACGCTTTTCACTTATCGTGTTAGTAAAAACTTAGTCTGGGGACTTTGGAGCCAAATTTCAGAATAATTAATGAATCTAAAAAATTATGAAATCATGGGGTTTTATAGAGCATGTTACAAGCTTTCCATAGCCTTGAAAACGGACTCAATTCCGATAACGTGAAGAAGGTTATGAAGATTTAAAGACGTGGTGTCAAAAGTTGCAAAACTGGAAAATTCGAGTTATGTAAAGGTTAAGAGCTCAGGCACTAGGCTTCGGGCGCTTAGAATCTGCTCTTGAGTGCTAGGCGCTGCCCAAGGCCAAATTTGGGTGCCTAGGTACCGTCAAGTGTTAAGCCAAAATATGTCCTGGACGCCCTTTAGTAAATTGGGTATAACTTTTTCATACAAACTCGATTGAGGGTATTCGTGATGATTCGTAAAGATAACGAGTAGACCTAAAACTTTCATTCTTTATATTTTGAGATTTGAGGTCGGTATCAAGGCCTAAAATGGCTATTTTAGGGACTGATGTGCATTCAGAAATCTGGAGGATATTTAGCACGCACGTACGGAACGCGGTAATGTTTTCGACGATAAAGGTATTGAATGTATCCTCACCCTCTAAGATACTGTGTACGTATATAAATTTTCGGGCTTAAATTTCATAAAGAGGGAGATTGTGAGACCCCAGATTTTATGAATAAAGATTTAAATTTTCTCAAATATATTTTGAATATTATGTGTGGATTTGATATAATGTTATAGTCAGTGAGTAATATTTACAAATTTTGCAAAAGTAAGCAAGTGGTTATATAATATTCGATTGGTCTGGGAATATTCGCTTTAAGAGGAATATTCGCATTTATTAACACAATCATTGGTGGACCCCACAACCAAGTATTGTCGTAGTTTAAAATGACATAATTATCTTTTATAAAAAATAACGATTTAAAGTGTTACCGTTAAAACCGTTGAACTACCCTTAGTAAAAGTACAAAGAATACATGTGGTTGCATAAGAAGACACGATATTGGTTATTGATGCTTACGAGAAGTCACGAGTTATACTCAATTATTGCTACAAAGAATTGCTTTCATCATATCTCTCTCATATTATTGATTCAATTATTGTCACAAAGATCATCTCGTGATAATATGTTATATTATTAAATTAATAATTGAGATGACAAAGTTATTCATATTATTAAATTGCAATATTTACAATGTTTGTAAGTTCACAAGGAGAGGTTTCGTCATCTAATTGCACGCCAATAAGGAGAAATCCTTATCGGAAAGCCCCTTCTTTCCTAGGAACGATCTGGTTGTTAAATATTTTGAGTTATAATATTAATGATGAATAAGTTCGTGTTGATTAAAGATGAAATTGATAGTTCCATTGTTTTGGAATTATTAGTGTCGTGGAAATCACATTTATTTCGATATTAATTGATGTCCGGAAGTTATAATCGACTACCAGTAATTAATCGATAAATGAGCAATTAATTGCTATTAATTCACATGATTATAACTATTTGTTTACATGTGTGTACTATTGATTCACATTCTTGTACTATTAGGGGAGTTGGTGCAAGATTGATAATACTTGCATAACTAAGTTAAAAATAGAGGTATAGATGGAGGTACTATATAAAGAATTGTATTTTCACATGATTATAACTATCGATTCACATGATTGAACTATTGATTCACATTATTTATCGTTAGGGAGGTGGTGTATGCATGGTGAATGATCCTTCAGATTCATTCCTTATTAAATTGTGAAATGATCTCGTTTACGTGGATTATCGCACATGGCAAGTAAAAATCCATTTCATAGCTTTATATATTCTATTATACCGAGTCAAGTTAAAGTTTTGGCTTCTATACTCCATGAAATTAGTAAAATATCCTGATATTTGCGCTCATCTAGTATCTTTTCATGGAAACATTCTTCCGAAAGCATTCTTGAATTTTACTCCACAAAGCAAAGATCATGTCGATAATTCGACATAATTGATTTCGTGAAAATTAACTTATAAATCTTTAAAATTTATTCTTGAACTTGTTTTATTGAATTATTATGTCATTGTCATCATCCTCATGCTTATATTGTGATGAAAGTCATCTTTGATGACGTGTATATGATGGACTTGGTATGATTATGATCGTGGATCATTCGTATAATCATGACCAGAATGTTATAAATGATATGGTAAAAGTCCTCAAAGCATTCTCAGAAAGGTATTGATGGATGCTTTTTGATATGATTATGACTAGAGATTATTCTAAGATAATCATGACTATTGATGATTTAATGAATGTGACACCCCAAAATAGTATACATCACCTATTCTCGAAAGTCGCCAAATACATGGTATGTAATACAAATACAATCAGAATATACAACAAGAAAGTCGTGAGTTTTAATACAAATATTGTCTTCTAGACAATATCCAGCCTCGTAATAAGTCCTCATTACATTTATTGTCACACTATTTAATGTAATAATGAGGACTACTAATACTATCATCCTGACCGCCATTCCGCTCCCCGACTAGTCTCTACTACGCTCTCATTTCAAGAGAATAAAGGAAAGAAAGGGTGAGCTCAACTAGCCTAGTAATAAATATTATGACTAAGATAATGCGTAATAAATTATCATTAGTCTTCAACAAAGGTTAAACCGATAAAATACAATCGACATCAAGTTTAATCGCAGTGGAACATGCAATCCATTAAAAGAGAAAGTCAAAGAGAGAATAAAATCTACTATCTTTTATAATTTAAAAGTTTTTCATCACTTTTATCATTGGACTCATTTTAATAAATAATCCACCTCATCCCCGCACTACTACCAAGGATATTCATAAGTATCACAACCATAAATTATCCATAAAGACGAACCAGTCCCACGAAACGATGTATGTGATGTTCCAAATGTAATAATAAAGAATGGAATAACAATGTAAATCACCAAGTATAGGTAGATCACAGATACATGTTATTCCAAATGTAATAATAAAGAATGGAATAATGTAAGTTCTCTTCATGAATATGAAAAAAAATAATACCCTTTACCTTTTTAAAAGAAGAGTAATCGATATAGGAGAGTAAAGAAGAAGAAAAACACTTTTCTTCTTTCTCTCTATAATTTTCTCTTTAGAGTTTCAAATGAATTCGTAAGAAATAATGAAGGAATGAACTTCATTTATAGGAAAATGGAAGGCAATCGTTTCATGGATCTAAATAATTTTATGTATTCACTTGATTGCTCAATTCAATCAACCATCCAACAAAAAAAAATAAAAAATAAAATAAAGTATAATATATATATATATATATATATAAACACATGCTTTCAATTTATATATAACAATATTATATATAAACCACTTGATTTTTATCCCCCCCATAACCAACATCAATTCCCCACCCTCCCAAAATCACTTTCACTACACTCTTACACATCACTATCACACTATCACTTTTCCACCATTTTTCACTCACACACACATCACACACCTATCACTTTCACCTATCCTTTTCTCCCACCATATACTCATTACATATATATATATATATCTTCCATACGTATACTCTTTCTCCCTCCATTTCCAAAATCATTTTTCCAACACAAATGGGCCCCACATGTGGGCCCCATTTTTTACCGATTATTTTGGAAAATGGGTAAATGGAGATCCAAATAATAAGCAAAAATTTACAACAACCATTTCATAAAAATCCTTTCAATATTTTTTTAACAACATTTATCATCATTATTATAATTCACAATATTAATCGACTGTGTCGCTCCTGTGAAAGACGTGGCTTTCCAATAAGGATTTCTCCCTATCATGCCAAGCAATTAGGTGACCAAACTCTCCTCGCGTAACATCTAGACATCGCTAATATTGCAAATAATAATATTAATAACTCGCTATCTCAATTATTGATTTAATAATATAAAAAATATCGACAATAATTGAATAAAACCAAGTGACTTCTCACGTAAAGATTAATAATCAATACCGTGCGCTACTACGCAACCATGCAGTATTATTGTACTTTTACTACCGAGTAGTTCAACAAGATTAACTGTGAAAACTTCCGTCGTTATTTTCATAAAAATATCTTTGTCGCTTTTCAATCCGACAATAATTCCATGTGGGTCCACCAATGATTGTGCCATCGCATTTAATATTCCCCGCTTAAAACGTAATATTCCTCAACCAATCTAATATTATAAACAACTTGTGTACTTTGCAAAATTTATAATTATTACCCACAACTATAACATTATATCAAATTTATTCCATAATATTTAAAATGATATTTATAGAAAATTCATTTTTATTCATAAAAGTTGGGGTCTTATAATTAATATCCATGGTCAGTAAGTGTGGATGATTCAATGATGTGGTTTATTTATTGTCGAGTCTCAACGATAAAAATTGATGAAAATATTTTAAATCATGTAAGATAAGAGATATCATGCTCTACTTGATTTCTTCTAATGAATCGCTTATTCCACCGCAATTAAACTTGATGTCTATCAGATTTTATCGCTTAACATTGTTGAAGACTAATGATAATTTATTCTCGCATTATCTTAGTCATAATATTTCATCGGGCTAGTTGAGCTCACCTTTTGCTTTCATTGTTCTTCGTGAAATGAGAACGTAGCCGGACTAGTCGTGGAAACTGAGTGATGATCCGAGATGGTGTATTAGTCCTCATTATTTTTAAAATAAGTGACAATAAATGTAATGAGGACTCTATTTGAGAGTGGATATTGTCTAGAAGGCAACATTCCCGCTTAAACTCTCGCCTATGTTTTATCAGATATTACACGATCGTTCAGATAATTAAGTTTTTATTTGATTTATATACCATATATCCGCTACCCAAGATGGGTGATGTATACTGTTTAGCGCCACAAAATAGGTCCACACAACCCATTTTGAGACACCAAAATATATACTACAGAATTCAAATACAAACTTTTCTATTTACAACTATTAAACTGTCATGCAAAATAATACCACTACGTATATCGTGAGTTTTAATACAAATATGAATCGATATATAATACTTATACAATATTCAAACTCAAATTAAATTGTCATTACAGTTATTATCACACTATTTCACTACATAGTGAATGTGACGCCCCCAAAATAGGTATACACCAAACCCATTCTGAGTCGCCAAATACATGGTACAAAAAGCAAACTACAACTTTATTTTTACAATTGTCGTACAAAATACGACAACACAATAACTGGGAGTTTAAATACAAATATTGTCTTCTAGAAAATATCCACACCTAAATATGTCCTCATTACAATTATTGATGCACAATTTTACAAAATGGTGAGGACTACTAAAACAACTATATTGAATCATCACTCCATACCCTATTAGTCCCAGCCTAAATTCTCACCCTCGAGAAGAAGAAAATGGAACAAAAAGGAAAAGGTGAGCTCAACTAGCCCAAAGAAAGAATATTATGACTAAGATAATATACAACAAATTATCCTTAGTCTTCAACAGGAAAACTGATATAATATAATGTATAATAAGTTTTAGATCAACAAACCGCAATGGAACAACAATTCATTTAAGAGTTAAGAGAGAATAAAATTTACTATCATTTATGAATTTAAAAGTTCATCATCAATATTTTATCCCTCAGAATATCAATCAATATACATCTTGAATCAAATATTCATCTTTGCACCACGCCAAAGATATTCATTCAGATCACCAAATGGTCATGTTCATCTCAACACTGCTCATCTTTGCACTACGGCAAAGATATTCATCAGTAATCATTCATCTTGCACTATGTGCCAAAGATATTCATCAAGTATCACCATTAAGGATCGAGGATGATGAAAATATTTTAGAGAACTAATCCCATGAGAGATGTAAGGACAAATATTAAGGATTCAGATTTTGGTTTATCCAAATTCAATAATACTCCATAATAACCAAGTGTGAAGTAGAATTCAAAAATAAAGATCAAAATATGGATACAATTAAAGATAGAACCATAAAAGACATCTGGGACTAAAAAGAAAATTTTTTCATTTTTGGTGAATAAAGGCCGATTCGTGAATAGTAATCCCACACAAAAAGTTCCAAATTTGATTAAAAGTTCACCAATATTTTGGCATAATGATATTCAAGAAAATAATATCATTTAAGAAGAAAATAACATCCCTTACCTCAAAGAATTAGTAGATTTCTGAATGAAAGGCTCAAGTGATGTCGAATGAAACTTCAGATCAATAAAGAATCTCCTCAAAGTATCTAAATACTCACAAAATACGCCGATAATATAGAAAGAGAAAGAGAGGAAACTTATGTTTATGGTGTGATTTTCAATTCTAACTTAGCCCTCTATTTATAGAAAATGTTAAGACAATCAAGCAGACTCGACCACACCGATGGCTTTTACTCGCTACTATTGCCACCCACCACATTTGAAATAAAATTCAAAGATATTTCTTCACCAACCACAAATAGGGCCCACTCAATTCTAGAATTTTCCAACAAAATTATTTATAAACCTAATTTTCAATCACCACCTCTTAAAATTCATAACAAATCATACGTTAATTTTCAAACTGCTCAAAATTTGTGGATATATACTCAACTCATATATGTATAACATATCCAAAAAATCACAACGATCCAACTATTTGATTAAAATTATAACTCACGCAATAAAGCTTTAAGAATACCGCTTTGAGTTTTTAATACCTCCAATCCGACAAAATACTGATAAAACACCTCAACATTAATTCCTTCATTCATAACCACATAAATAAATCCTTTATTTATATCTACATCAAATAAATATTTCCTTATCATATAAATCAATAATTAATTATTCACAAATAATATTATCAATCACAATTATGACAACCAAAGCCGCTCCTGTGAAAGAGAGGGCTTTCCAATAAGGATTTCTCCTTACTAACAAGCGCAATTAGTGACCAAACCTCTCCTCGATGTAACTTTCTAGACATCGCCAATAATGCTATCTAATAATATTATTCAAATTATATGAATTATTGATCCGATAATGGGAAATCATCGAAATGACAATTATCAAACAACAATAATATAAACTATCAACGCAACAATTATTGAATCAATAAAATAAAATATCAAGAGTATCATCGTAATAATTATTGAGTAACGCTTTCTTACGTAAGGATCAATAATTCAAAAATATCAGGCAATACAATACACATCATCGCAATAACGCCAGACATTATATTTTAACCACCGTGTATTCCAACAAAGGTTAATTCAGAATAACTACGCCTGCTAATTATAAAACTCAAACTTGTCGCTTTTTCATCCATGCTTATTCTCACATATGAGGCTCACGAATGGTCATACTGTCGTATGAATATTCCCCGAAAAAAATGAATATTTTATAACCACTTGCATATTTTGAAAATTTTATATATATCACCATTAACTTTAAACTTTTATCAATTTAAGCATTTACTGAATAATAATTATAAGAAAAATTGAATACTTTTATTTCATAAAATTCGGGGTCTTATAGTGATGACTTCTATAATAACTATCTCGGACCATTACTCCACTCCCCGACTAGTCCCAGCTACACTTTCATTTCCTGAGAAGAACAATGGAACAAAAGGGAAAAGGGTAAGCTCAGATAGCCCAATAAAGAATATTATGTCTAAGATAATAAGGAATAATTATATTTAACTTTCAACAATGATAAATCAGATAAAATATAATGGACAACAAGTTTTAGATCAACAAGTGCATTGGAACAAATAATTCATTAGAAGAGTCAAGTAAAGAATGATGTCTACTATCTTCTATGATTTAAGAGTCCATCATCAATATTTTATCCCTGTAACAGCAATCAATAATTATGCAAATCAACATTTTATCTTTGCACTAAGGGCCAAAGATATTCATTTGTATCACCAATGGTCATGATCATGCCAACAACAATCCATTTTTGCACTACGGGCCAAATAGAACTTTCTCCACAAGTATTTGCCTGTAACATTAAAGGTTATGATTATACTAATACACAATTCCTGGTCATAATCATACCAATTAACGGTTCATCTTTGCACTATGGACCAAAGATAACTTTTTCATCACAATTTAAGTCTTAGGATGATGATAATGATATAAAGGATGAATAAAAGTAACATCAAGGATAAATATTAGAGATTTGTAATTTAATTTATTCAGAGTTCAAGAATGTCCAAATTATCAACATGATAACCAAAACATGGATTCAAAGTCAAGAATGATATTTAAGATTCATATTTCAAAGAAATTTGGACAAAGAAAAGAAAACTAATTTCTCACATGAATAAGACACTTTGATGAATAAGATCCTGCATTTAATAAGACTCTGATGAATCAAAAATACCCTACATGAATAAAAACTCGACATGAAAAGATTAAAATTTAATAAGAAAGTTCATACCAATATTCTAATAAAATGATATTAGATGAAGCACAAAACTCAAGGAATTTTTAATCATTTCAGGAATTATAAAAGCAAAACTTATCATAGTAAGTGTAGATTTAGGAATATGAAACGAAATAATATCACTTATATACTATGGTCTGACACCCCCAAAATAGGTCCACACAATCCATTTTGAGTCGCCAAAATACATACTACAGAATTCAAATACAAACTTTCATATTTATAACTATTAAACTGTCAGGCAAAATATTTAACACACACATATTGTGAGTTTTAATACAAATATCAGACCGCATATAATACGATACAATATCCAAACTCAAATTAAGTCCTCATTACAGTTATTATCACACTATTTCACAACATAGTGAAGACTTCTATAGTAATTATCTCGGACCATTACTCCACTCCCCGACTAGTCCCAACTACACTTTTATTTCTTAAGAAAAATAATGGAATAAAAAGAAAAGGGTGAGCTCAAATAGCCCAGTAAAGAATATTATGACTAAAATAATGAGGAATAAATTATCTTTAGCCTTCAACAATGATAAATCAGATAAAATATAATGGACAACAAGTTTTAGATCAACAACTGCAGCGGAACAAACAATCCATTAGAAGAGTAAAGTAGAGAATGATGTCTACTATCTTCTATGATTTAAGGGTCCATAATCAATATTTATCCATGTAACAACAATTAATAATTATGCAAATCAACATTTTATCTTTGCACTACGGGCCAAAGATATTCATTTGTATCACCAATGATCATGATCATGCTAACAACAGTCCATCTTTGAACTACCGGCCAAAGATAACTTTCACCACAAGTCTTTGCCTATAACATTAAAGATCTTGATTATACCAACACAATTCCTTGTCATAATCATACCAATCAATAGTTTATCTTTGCACTACGGGCCAAAGATAACTTTTCATCGCAATTTAAGTGTGAGAATGATGACAATGATATAAAGGATGAATAAAAGTGAGATCAAGGATAAATATTAGAGATTTATAATTTAATTTATTCAGAGTTCAAGAATATCCAAATTGTCAACATGATAACCAAAACATGGATTCAAAGTCAAGAATGATATTTAAGATTCATATTTCAGAGAAAATTTAGACAATGAAAAGAAAACTAATTTCCATCGTGAATAAGACTTCGCATTAATAAGACTTCGTATGAATAAGATTCGATATGAATAGTACTTCAAAGATAAATAGTACCCTGTATGAATAAGATCCCTATATGAAAAGATTAAAATTTAATAAGAAAGTTCGCACTAATATTCCGTAGAAATAATATTAGATAAAGCAAGAAAATCGCAAAAAATTCAAGAAATTTTAATCATTTCAGGAATTATAGAAGCAATAGTTATCATAGTAAGTGTAGATTTAGGAATGTTAAACGAAATAATATCACTTACATACTATGGAGTATGGAAGAAAATAATATTCCTTACGAATATTGAAAGAAAATAATAGCGCTTACCTTAGTAGGAGACTAAATCTGACTGGTATAACGGAGATTATCTTGAAGAAATCTTGCACTATTAGCTACACTCAAAGTATCCTTGTACTCAAAAGAAATACGCACAATATTATAGAAGAAGAATTTTGTGATTCTGGTGTGATTTTCATTTCTTAACTAAGCAACCTATTTCTAGGAGAATGAAATGACACTATTTAAAAGAAAATCATGGACGAACAGTTGAAAGTTTCATGGAAGAATTCACGGGCAAAAATTTGATTTTTACTATGCAACACTATGCAATAAAATATTCTAATAAAATAAAAATTTTATATATTATATAATATATTCTAATTATATTCTAATAAAACAAATAACTTTATATATATTATAAAAATATTTCTGTTTTATATATAATTTTTTTTATTTTATTACTATTATAATAATAAAAATAAATCAGATAAAAATTCATTTATTTATTTGACAAATTAGAAGACGCATCTCATGGAATAATAAGCCAAACTTACAACAAACGCCTCATAACAAACCCCTCTATTTATATCAAAAATTGAATAAATCTCTACCACAAATCATTTATCTTTAATCAACATATTTTTAATCTTTCAATAATTATTCCCAATTAATATTATAGATTCACAATATTGACAACCAGATCGTTCCCAGAAAAGAGGGGGCTTTTCGATAAGGATTTTTTTTATTGGTGCGCAATTAGATAACAAAATCCCTTTCCTTGACAGAACTTTCTAGACATTGTCAATAATGCTAACTAATAATATTATTTCATATCAAATAATATGAGTAATTGTGTCATGACAATTATTGATTTAATAATATAAAATATTGTGTAGATGTTACGGTAATAATTATTGAATCAATAATACGAGATACTATGCAGCAAATAATGTGGCAATTTTTCAATGAAATACTAAGTGACTTCTTATATAAGAATCAAATTAGAGATATTGTGTAATATCGTGGTGTTATCGTAGTAATATCGTAGTGTTATCAGGTAATACCGCTGCATCACTGCATTTCTTTATCAATTTAGTATTTCAACAAAGCTAACAAAGAAAAGTTTCGCCATCAATTTTAAAAAAGTTTTGTCGACGCCGGAAAGGTTTAAATTCTTCATCTTCCTAATGTGTTTCTTACCTTTTATGTTTTCTATGTGGATTTGTTTGATTTAAAGGGTGAGATTTTTAGGAAAAAGACCGACATATAATGTCGACAATTTTAAAAGATTTGATTTTATTGATCCGAATTAGACAGAGCCGCTAGTTAATATGATATAAATGATTATATTAGCTCAATCGAATTTTGAAAGATTTTGCAATCTGGCCCAATTTTAGACTTTGTTTAATTGTTCTTGGAAACCGAGATTCATAGAGTTCGGGGGCTTGATTAAGCAGGGGGAAGGTGTTAGGCACCCCCCGACTTCTGTGAAACACGGTTACCATGTTTTTTGTTCCCTATTTTTTTTTGTGTGTGTGCATTGCAATTAATTGGACCCAAGTGCTTTATTTGGAAGTAGTGTTATGCCTTTTTTACACCTATATTGTGATGCCCCCAAAATAGGTATACATCACCCATTCTGAGTCGCCAAATACATGGTATAGAACTTAAATACAAACTTAAATATACAACATGAGCTATGAGTTTTAATACAAATATTGTCTTCTGACATGATTCAAACTCAAAATAAGTCCTCACTATAATTATTATCACACTATTTCACGTAATAGTGAGGACTACTAATGCAACCATCCGGACGGGCCAATCCATTCCCCGATTAGTCCCAAATTTATATTCTCATATCCTCAAGAGAATAAAGGAAAGAAAGGGTGAGCTCAACTAGCCCAAAGAAGAAATATTATGACTAAGATAATGCGTAATAAATTTTCCTTAGCCTTCAACAAAGATAACAACCCATAAAAAATAATAGTCAACAAGTTTTAGATCAACAACTACAACTGGAATAAGCAATCCATTGAAGAGCCAAGAGAGCATAAAATCTACTATCTTCTATGATTTAAAATATTTATCATCAATTTTATCGCCGAGACTCAAATTTTAATAAATAATCCACATCATCGAATCATCCCCGCACTACGCCAAGGATATTCTTTTAAGATCACGCACCACTTAATTATCCATGCACCACGAGCCAAAGATAATCGTGTTTTCATCAACTGGCCATGATCATGCCATAAAATAATTCATTTGCACCCTTGGTCAAGAGAATCCATGGCCATAATCATACCAAAAATCGCCCATCAATGCACTACTACGCCAATAAGGACTTTTTTACCACATCATTTGTAATATCATCGCCATGATTATACCAAATAATCCTCGGTCATAATCATACCAAGTCCATCTACGCACTACGGCCAAAGATGACTTTCATAACAATATAAGTATGAGGATGATGACAATGACATAATTCAATAAAACAAGTTCAAGGATAAATTTTAAGGATTTATAATTTAATTTATCCGTAATTCAATAACGCTCAAATTGTCAACACGATATCGCCAGGAGTAAAATTCAAGAATAATATTGTACCAAAATGATTTGGACCTAAAACTAATCAATTTTTATCATGAATAAGACCGAGTGAATAATAAGACTTTGAGTGAATAAGACTTTTGAATAATAACCCGTGAATATAGTTCCTCGCATTAAAAAAGTTAAAACTTATCAAGAATGCTCGTAATAATATTTCCATGAAAGAGATATCGATGAAGCAAGAAATATCAAGGATATTCTACTAATTTCATGGAGTATAGAAGCCAAAACTTTAACAAAATGAGTATAGAATTGAATCAAACGTAAATAATATTACTTAAATACTACAGTAGTATGGAAGAAAATATTATTTCAAGCTTAATATCGAACAAAAATAACATCCCTTACAAATATTAAACTAAAATAATATTCATTTTAATATCGAATCTAATATAATATTCCTTACTTAATATTATATTAAAATAATATTTCATTTAATATTGAACTAAATAATATTCATATGGTAATATTAAAAATAATATATCTTCGTAATATGAAATAAATAATACCCCTTTACCTCAAAAAAGAAGAGTATTTCAACCGTATAATGAGATATTCTTAAAGAAAACTTTCACTATTTTCTACACTCAAAGCTTTCTAAAACTCAAAGAAATACGCCAATACTATAAAAGAAGAATTTCTCGATTTTGGTGTGATTTTCAATTCTAACCAAGATCCTATTTATAGAGAATGGAAATGATACTATTTGAATTTAGAAATCATGGATCGCATAATATATATTCTATCTAACTTCACTTGTGGAAAAGATAATTTTTTCGTATCGCCTTTATTTAAATTTATTAATATAATATTCAATAAAATATAATATTTTCTATTTTCATAAAAACAAAACTTATTATATATATATATATATATATATATATATATATATATACCAACACATGTTTTTTGAAAATCTACTCCATCCGTGACCATTTTGTAGGATTCCTTCCCCAATTTCCTTCTTCCAACATGTGGGCCCCACCCATATGTCATTATCACTCATATATATATATATATATATATATATATATATATATATATATATATATATATATATATACAATTCTCTATATATGTAAACTCCCTCCCACCCCCATTCCCATTTTCAGTTTTTCAACACATATGGGCCCCACCTTTATTATATTAAATAACTTTCTACCGATTATTTTAAAAAATGGGTAAATGAGGATCCATAAAATAAGAAAAATTTATAACAAAAAATTCCTCAATATTTTTAATAATATTTATTAATATTATTATAACTCTAATATTAACAATCAAGTCGCTCCTGTGAAAGATGGGCTTCCAATAAGGATTTCTCCCTATCAAGCGCCGCAATTAAAGTGACCAAACCTCTCCTCGATGTAACTTCTGTATATTGTTAATTATGCAAATAATAATATGAATAATCGATCATCTCAATTATTGATTTAATAATATATAAAATATCGACAATAATTGAATCAAATAATGTGAGATACTATGCAAAGAATTATCGAAGTAATAATTAAACAAAACCGAGTGACTTTTCGTAAAGATCAATAATCAATACCGTGCTACTATGCAACCACGCCAGACATCAGATTTTTTACTACTGTGTAGTTCAATAGTTTAACTCAGAAAACTTCCCACCGTTATTTTCATAAAAGATATTTCGCTGCTTTCTCATTCCGATAATAATTTCGCTGTGGGGTCCACCCATGATTGTTTGGTCACATACCTGATATCCCCGATAAAAAAAAGAATATTTTATAACCACTTGCTTACTTTTCAAAATTTATAAATATTACCCACAACTATAACATTATCTCAAATCCACACCATAATATTCAAAAAAAATATTTTAAGAAAATTAAATCTTTATTCATAAAATTTGGGGTCTTACATATATGTAAAGGATTTGACTTGTATAAAAATTCAATTTTAATAAAAGACATGTAAAATATTATTTTGAAAATGTGTTTTTAAACCCTTATGTTCACATAGTAATCGAAGTTCTTTCGATACTTCCATTTTATTCCACATTCTCTTTTATTCGATTTTATTCTAGATGCCAAGCATCTTTGACAAAATAATATATATATATATATATGTTGTTTGCCCCGTGGGCAATGAAAGCCATCAAAGTACGCCGAGCACCACACATATGGTTTTCTATTACGAGACCTTAGATTCAATAACCTTTTTAAGGTCTTATATTTACAATTACAAAATTTATGTTTAAGTCAGCATAAATTGAAAAGGGTCCATCATGGGAACCAGATCTAGATCCGTCAGTTGGATCTTAGATCTCGTGGCTCCTAGGCTCACATAATATCACATAAATAGCCCACATAGCAAATATACTGAAACTAAACAACTATATTTACTCTAAAATATCTCAAAACATAGGATCCATTAGTCAAATCCTTGCATGCGCATAACCAAAGCTACCAGCATATTCTAGATATAGATCTAGGGTCGCATGGTTGCTAAATATTTACAAAAACTAGAAAGAAAGCTAGATCTGTACAGATCTTAGCCATTCTACTTTTTAGGTTCAAGTTTTACAACTTTTGAACATGTTAAAAGCTAGATCTGGCTAGATCCAGTACATATCTAGTCAATACAGCTCAAATATTGACTATTTACAAGAAATAAATGGTTAAAACTTTAGATATAATGAATATCAACCATTGAAAAGTTATATAAAACACTTATATAAGTATTATAGCAAGTGAAAAGCAAGATCCGCTAAATCTTACAAGCTTAGGCACTAGAATGGCTATCGAATGACTTTAAACGCCTTTAGGAACGATTTTCACCGGTTAAAACTTGATATATTGCATTATATGTATATGGGTATTTACAAAGAAGTTTTATAGAAAATAGAGCACGATTCGAGCTCCGTTTAGCTATTCTAGCCTCTATTTTTCTCGCTGGCCCTCTTCTTCCTAATCTTTTCGAAGAAAATGGGGAGGGTATATATAATTCGATCACCGTGGGTCTATCCGCGAAAGTCGTGGAAGTCATGGGTTCACTCATTGAAAGTCGGGTTCACTCTACGGCTGACCTCGATGGGCCCGACTTGGTGGGTCTCGTCATCTCAAAGTACGTGAACTCTGACAAACGCGCAGTCTACTTGAACTTTCATAACTTTCAATCCGGGAATCTGATGGAGGCGTGCTATACCTTTTTAAAAAGCCCTTTCCGAGATCTACACAATGACATGAGATTTGACTTTTTTTGAATCCAGGAAGATGGGTCCATAACCGCATCTTCGAAGTCTTCACACCGTCTGGCTGAAATGCTCTCATGCTTATTTTCACCGGATCGCTTATTATGGTCTTCGTATGACTTTCTTTATGGTAATTTGATCATTTTTATGTCGAGTTGGTAAAATTACTCTTTTTCCCTTATGGGTTGATTTCCGCACTTGATGTGTCAGAATCGCCTTTCCTCAAAGTTATCTTCGGTTTGACGACTATCGACTTCATTCTCGCCCTGGGGTTGTTCTCAAGTTTATTTGATTTCCTGTGGTCGCCTCCGGTTCTTATTTGATGATTTTCGTGATCGCCTCCGGGACCGGGTTTGATGACCTCCTAAGGTTGTCTCCGGGGAACTGGTTTGATGATCTCCCGGGGTTGCTTCCGGGGAACTGGTTTGATGATCTCTCGAGGTTATCTCCGGGGGTCTGGTTTGATGATCTCTCGGGGTTATCTCCAAGGGTCTGGTTTGATGATCTCCCGGGGTTGTCTCCGAGGGTCTGGTTTGATGATTTCCTGGGGTTATCTCCGAGGAACTAGTTTGATGATTTCATAGGGGTGTCTTAAAGACAATTCTGCCTTCCTGCATAGTTAGTAATAAGAATACAAAATTTTGAGTGTCTATAGATGCCCCTCTTTATCATATTTATGCAATATGATGAAATGAACAGGACAAAAATTGTTAGACACTAAAAATATGATAAATGCAAATGTCATTCAATGCATGGTATGATATGCTGTGAATGTTACATGTCTCTGTGGGGCTAGCTGCCAAAAGTTGTATCAACGACTATCCCTATTCTCTGCTGGGGATGATTTTCATGGTCGATGTCACCGGACCTTTTCTCAATTCAACATCGGGTTTGTCACCAACATTCTTTGTCTTCAAATACATTTCCGACTTTTATCTTTAATGGGATATTCTCTTTTCCGAAAGCGACTCATGGGGATTCCCAAGTGCTCATCCCGATGATAACTTGCACCAGCTTTACATCATCTGGATCCTTCCCGATACTATTACCGGGTCAGTTTCCAACTATTGATTTCTATCCAGTTGATGTCGATGTTATTGTCGATGATAGAGCTTACAATGACTACTATCATAACATCCTCTTAATGCTTACTCGAATGATAGTTTACAAGTTTGACCATCATCGAACTTCCTCGATGCCTACTCGAATGGTAGTTTGTAATGGTTGAACATCACCAATCCTTCTCGATGCCTACCCAAATGGTAGTTTACAAAGATTGATCATCGCCGATCCTTCTTGGTGCCTAATCGAATGGTAGTTTACAAAGGTCGAACATCACCGATCCTTCTCGGTACCTACTCGAACGGAAGTTTACAAAGGTTGAACATCACTGATCCTTCTCGGTGCCTACTCAAACGTTAGTTTGCAAAGTTTGACCATCATCGAACTTCCTCGATGCCTACTCAAACGGTAGTTTGCAAAGGTCTCAACGTCATCGAACCTTCTCAATGCCTACTCGAATGGTAGTTTATAAAGGTTGATCATCACCGATCCTTTTTGGTGCTTACTCGAACGGTAGTTTGCAAAGATCTCAATGTCACCGAACCTTCTCGGTGCCTACTTGAACGGTAGTTTGCAAAGGTTGATCATCACCGATCCTTCTCGGTGCCTACTCGAACAGTAGTTTGTAATGATCTCAATATCACCGAACCTTCTCGATGCCTCAGCCGGAGATTTTTTTTATAACAGATTCCATCATCGGTCCTTCCCGATTATACGCTGGAGTTATCACCAACAGTTGCAGTATCAGATACTCTAATCTTCGTTGAAGTAGTTTTCAACAGATTTCATAATCGAACCTTTCTCGATGCTAATACCGGGTCGATGCTAATCTATGACGTCCGTTCGCGACGCCCCCAAAATAGGTCCATTCCATCCAACCCATTCTCGAGTCGCCAAATACATGGTACGTAAATAACTACAACTTTATTAATACATTTGTCGTGGCAAAATACTTACAAATATATATAATCGTGAGTTTAAATACAAATATTATCTTCTAGATAATATCCATACTCAAATAAATCCTCATCATAATTATTGATACATTATTTTACAAAATGGTGAGGACTACTAAACAACTCTCTCTAACCTTCATTCCATACCCCGACTAGTACTCGCCACATTCTCGCCTCCCGAGAAGAAAAATGGAACAAAAAGGAAAAGGGTGAGCTCAACTAGCCCAAAGAAGAATATTATGACTAAGATAATATACAACAAATTATCGTTAGTCTCCAACAGGAAAAATCTAATAGTAATACAATAGACAACCAGCTTTTAAATCAATCTTCGCAAGGAAAAATAATAATAATTCATTAGAAGAGTTAAGAGAGAATGCAAACTACTATCTTCTATATATGAATTTAAAAGTTCATCGTCGATATTTTATCCTCAGAACATCAATCAATATATATCCGAATCAAATATTCATCTTGCACACCAAAGCCAAAGATATTCTCATCACTTGATCATGTTCATCTAAACACCTATTCATCTTTGCACTACGAAGCCAAAGATATTAATCACCTTGGTCATATTCATCTCAACACTGCTCATCTTTGCACACTAAAGCCAAAGATATTCATCAAGAAATCATCATCTTTTTAGACCGAAAGATGATGAAAAATATTTAGGACCGAGGATGAGAAAAACGAAATCCAAAGGAAACAAAAGAACAATATTAAGGATTCAGATTTTAAACAATCCAAGTTCAAAAATACTTCATAAGTAATCGTGAGTGAGTAAAATTCAAGAATGATCAAAAACATGGATACAATCAAAGCTAGTATCCATAATAGATATTTTGGACAAAAAAGAAGAAATTTCATTTTTTGGTGAATAAGGCCGATTCGTGAATAAGGTCAGATACGTGAATAAGGTCAGATACGTGAATAAGAATCCGACACCAAAAGATAGAAATTTCACAAAAAACATCATCACGCTTCGTGAATAAGACTCATGAATAAGAACTCATGAATAGAATCCCGATATGAAAAAGTTCCAAATTTGATAAAAAATTCCAACCAATATTTTCAAGATAATGATATCAAGAAATAATATCATTTTCTAATAAAATAACATCCCTTACCTCGAAAAGACAAGATTTCTAATAAACACCGTGATATAAGCTATGACTTGAACTTACACCAGATAACAATACTCAAAGTATACTCAAAATACTCACAAGAATACACTCGATAATATAGAGAGAGAAAACTTCAGCTTTCGTGTGATTTTCAATTCTAACCCAAGACCCTATTTATAGAAAATGCTAGAACACCAAAGTTAGTAAAATTTAATATAAATATATTATTAATAAAATTCTCCTACTTCTTTTGAAATCAGCTCCTCAACATTTTCCACATGCCAACCTTCTAGAAAAAGTAATAAAAAACGCTTTTTCATAAAATAAATAATTAAAACTTCCAAAATCAATTATTTCGTAACTTCTAACTTCAATAATTCATAATAAATAGCCTTTTATCGTAAAATTCAATCTCGCAAGTTTTTATAGGAAATTCAATTTCTACAACTTTGCAGTAAGAAAGTTTTTCCAAATTCCAAATGTAAATTGACCAAATCCACAAACCAAGCGATTTTACGTGCTATAATCAAATTTCTAAGCTAATAATTGTGTCCACCAACACAAAAAATATGTGTTAAACATTTAATGCCACAAAATATACTTCCTCCTCATATACTCATATATCCCACATTCATTATAAAAATATCACCGCTAATATATTATTAAAATAATATATTTAAATGAATTATTTTATCGTAAAAGATAAAATATTAATTTTCAACAATTGTCACATTAAAAATTTTTCCATCTATATCCACATAAAATCAATATTTTCTCATCATATAAATCAATAATTAATTATTCCTAAATAATATTATGTAATCACAAGATCGCAAACCAGCCGCTCCTGTGAAAGAGGGGCTTTCCAATAAAGATTTCTCCTTCATGCACAAGCAATTAAAGTGACCAAACCTCCTTAGATGTAACTTTCTAGACATTGCCAATAATGTTATCTAATAATATTATTCAGATAATATGAATTATTGCTTCGATAATGGAAAATAATCGTAATGATAATTTATCAAACAACAAAGAATATAAAATATCAATGCAAAGAATTATTGAATCAATAAAATAAAATATCGAATAAAGAATTATCAGAATAATTATCGAGTAAAGGCCTTCACGTAAGAATCAATAATTGGTGCAATACCGGTGCTACATCGCTCAACAACGCCAGATTAGTGTGTTTTAACCAACCGGTATTCCAACAAAGATAAATTCAGAATAACCACGCCGCTATTTATAAACAACTTATATTTGTCGCTTTTCTTCATCCAATCGCTCAACATGGGGCCCATAAAGATCAAGATCATGCATTTAATATTCTCCGACAAATATTTAATATTCCACGATACCAAACTAATATTCCCCGATAATAATGAATATTTTATAACCACTCGCTTATTCAAAATATTTCATGATTTTACCCATAACTATCCACATTAATCAAATCAACCTTACTATTTCAAAATAATTAATAGAGGAAAATAAATTTCATTTATTAATAATTTGGGGTCTTACAACCTCCCTCCTTATGAAATTTCGTCCTAAATCGACGACGACGATTCGTGTGTTTCAAAAGACGAGAATACCTCGCTTCATTTTCGCTTTCCAACTCCTGTGTCATTTCCTCAATAAGATGGTTTTTCCACAAAACTTTAACTTGTGGTATAACCCCAGACATAGGACATGTTCTTTCCTATCCAAGATCTTCGACAGTACCTCCTCAGACGTTAAGTCTTCTGCTATATCTCGTCCGGTTCTAACTCAACGACGTGGTTCAGTCGTCCACATATTTACGTAACATCGACACGTGAAAAACGTTATGAACACGCCGCCATACTTAAGCAGAAACGAGTCTATAGCCACAGCCCTATTCGATCGAATTTCAAATGGATTAATAAATCAAGGTTCGAGCTTTCTCACCTCACCGATTCTCGCTTTTGAAATAACAACTTCGTGACCTCCTTCTTCAAATTCATCACCCGTGTAGCTTCAATAGCTTTAACTTTATCGATTAAAGTCGATTATACTCAGATATCATCACATGGGTACCTAGAGTCTTCATCTCCATCTCTATTATTTGTAAGTTATACAAAATGGGTCTTCGACAATATCGCACTCAGACTTTCAGATACGATGTTTTACTCAACACGCCACCTACCACGCTCGCTTTTCCAGGATGGTATGGTCGTAACATGTACCAAAATGAGTCTCCCTCGAGTTCTTCAAGCTCTTCCCAAATTCCTCGCTTCCATTCGAATTTTGTATCTCTACGAGTCAACCGAGTTAATGGAATAAATGATTCGAGAAAATCTTTCAAAAATCTTCGATAATAACCAACTAAGCATGTAAAGCTACGATTTCGATTATCGATTTAGGTTATTCTCAATCGCGGACTCATATCCCAACCTTGATAAGACGTTATAATGACACCTATCGCTTTACTATCGCACTAATATGGTGTCCTTACGGAGAGTCTCGCTTTTGCATTCCACAAAGGAAGTCACCAGATAAAGGCTCGTACCAAATTTATAGTTGAATTTTTAACTCCTCAAGTTCAATAGAGCCATTCGATATGAGATTTTAGAAATGAGTTTTGTAATCGTTCAAAGTCGATATAAAATTTAATATCGCTTGGGAGTAAGCCAAGAAATTCTTCAGAAATACGCCAGAAAAATCAATAACAACAGAATATTATTCAAATCGACGTTGGTCTTTATTCAAATCCATAACATGGACTAAGAAAACTTTACATCCGTGAATAATAAACGAATGACTTCATGGCTTGATATGAAAAATTTTGACTACAATGGTTTGATTGCTTGAATTCAATAACAAAGTTGCTTAGAATATGAAAACTAACAACCTTAATAAAGTAATCAATTTTTGCATTTGATGAGAAGTTAACCTTAAAATCACATCAAAAGCAAATATCTCTATGTAAATAAGGTTAATGTGTAATGTGATAGTGCCAAACCGAATCAAGCAAGATTTATAAACAACGGATGTAATGAAAGTTTCTTCCCAATCTGAGTTCCATAAACAGTCAAAGTCTAATTTCTCCGTAATCAAGTTCAAACGCTGAGCGCAAAGCAAGAGAGATAAAAGAATGGGCAGAACCGAGATCTAGTAAGGTATAAACTTCGCAAGAATTTATAATTAACTAACCGTGCTAACTTCGTCGTCGTTCCTCGTGATTTTGACCGGCCACGATAAACGCCTTCCAGAACCGCTGACTTTGATTTTTTCCGGACATCCTTTCGAGTCACCATTCTCACCGGATCTGGTTTCGATACCGCATAATCTCGAGTTTATATGTCCTTCCTTTCCACAATTATAAGATACCTTAAACTGCTGGGAGCTGGGCCAATGATATGTCCTCTTTTCCAGATTTATAAAGATACGACCTGGTGGTCTTCTCTCCCCTTAAAACCAGCTACACCGGTGCCGACGCCTTCACACGGTCATTATTAAATCTCCTCTTTAAAATCTCCTCCGACTCGCTTTTTCTATTTTCATGGCCACGATTACCACCAAAGTGGTTACCGCTTTTGTCCAGATTTTTCTTTCTCCACCGGTTATCAAGTTATTTCGATGATCGCTATCTTCTCAGATGATCCTCGTTATGGTCCTCGTCGAACGTATTTCGCTATCTCGCCTAACAACCGAGCCCTCGCTGACAACATCTCAATCAGAGAGAAAATTTATGAGAAATGAGATATCGACGACGCCGTGTTTCAAACCTCTCGTAAACATCCCGCCATACGCTCCTCATTCTCCACCAAATGAGGTGCAAACTCGATAACTCCGCTAACTTCGCCAGATCGACACCGCCATGTTATTCTCGCCCAGCCTAATAAACTCCACTTCCTTCATACGATTTAATACTTTCGTGGAAGTACTTGTCATTGAACTGCTTCAAACGCCTCCCACGATACGCCGAAAGGCAATTGATGGGTACGCTTCACGATTCCCACCAAGAATCGCCTGCTATATTTAACATAAAAGTAGCGAATGGAACTTTCGTTTCTCCGCATCCCAAGACATCGAATATCTTGTAATTTGTTTGACCCACGCTCCGCCTTTAATCGGATCCGACTTTTCCCTGCACTCGTGGTCCCAACTTCGAATCGCCGTCGTGACCACCCGTGAATTTCTATCATTTCCTCCTCAGATTTTGAACACGAAGTCTCCCTCATTCGATTTTGCATGAACCGCAAAAGCTTCTAAACATCCCCTCGCTCATCATCTCGCCAAGGGTGTTGTTCATGTGAGGTACATTGCCACTGTCAGACGCTCTCCTCGCAGCAAAGACAGTATCTCCACTGGCCTCATTTACTCCATCGTTAATATTCTCACCGACATTCTCAAACATCGCCATAAAACAAGGGTTAATTAAGGAAATCAATATATCACATAATATCCCTATATACTAAACCAACTAACAAATAAGCTTTAGTAGACACACTAACAAGGATTTACTCGCTCTCCCTCCTAGTTCTATTCCCCGATCTTCGCCAGAGATCATATCCCTAAGCTCGATATACCAACCGTGACGCCCCAAAATAGGTCCATTCCATCCAACCCATTCTCGAGTCGCCAAATACATGGTACTGTAAATAACTACAACTTTATTAATACATTTGTCGCAAAAAATACTTACAACATATATATCATGTGAGTTTAAATACAAATATTATCTTCTAGATAATATCCATACGCAAATAAAATCCTCATCACAATTATTGATACATTATTTTACAAAAATGGTGAGGACTACTAAACAACTCTCTCTGTAACCTTCATTCCATACCCCACTAAGACTCGCTACATTCTCGCCTCCCCGAGAAGAAAAATGGAACAAAAAGGAAAAGGGTGAGCTCAACTAGCCCAATAAAGAATATTACGACTAAGATAATATACAACAAATTATCGTTAGTCTCCAACAGAAAAATCTAATAGAATACAATAGACAACCGCTTTTAAATCAATCTTCGCAATAAAAATAATAATTCATTGTAAGAGTTAAGTAGAGAATGCAAACTACTATCTTCTATATATGAATTTAAAAGTTCATCGTCGATATTTTATCCTCGTAACATCAATCAATATATATCCGAATCAAATATTCATCTTTGCACTACAAAGCCAAAGATATTCATCACTGGATCATGTTCATCTAAACACTGCTCATCTTTGCACTACGCCAAAGATATTAATCACCACCATGTTCATCTCAACATTCATCTCAACAGCCAAAGATATTCATCAAGAAATCATTCATCTTCGCACCTGCCAAAGATATTCAAGAATATCATCATTTAGGACCGAGGATGATGAAAAATATTTTAAAGGAAACGAATCCAAAGGAAACAAAAGAACAATATTAAGGATTCAGATTTTAAACAATCCAAGTTCAAAAATACTTCATAAGTAATCGTAGTGGAGTAAAATTCAAGAATGATCAAAACATGGATACAATCAAAGCTAGTATCCATAATAGATATTTTGGACAAAAAGAAGAAATTTCATTTTTGGTGAATAAGGTCGATTCGTGAATAAAGTGTCGATAAAGGTGAATAATGTCGATACGTGAATAAGAATCTACACCAAAAGATAGAAATTTTACAAAAAACATCTTCACGCTTCATGAATAAGACTCATGAATAAGAATCGTGAATAAGAATCATTAATAAGAATCAGAATAAGAACTCATGAATAAGAACTCGTGAATAAGAACTCATGAATAAGAACCCAACATGAAAAAGTTCCAAATTTGATAAAAATTTCCAACCAATATTTTAAGATAATGATATCAAGAAATAATATCATTTTCTAATAAAATAACATCCCTTACTCGAAAAGACAAGATTTCTAAATAAAAACACCTTGACATAAAGCTATGACTTGAACTTCAGATCAGATAGCAATACTCAAAGTATACTCAAAATACTCACAAGAATACGCCGATAATATAGAGAGAGAAAACTTCAGTTTTCGTGTGATTTTCAATTCTAACCCAAGACCCTATTTATAGAAAATGCTAGTAACACCAAAGTAGTAAAATTTAATATAATATATTATTAATAATAAATTTTACTACGCTTCTTTGGAAATCAGCCTCAACATTTCCAACATGTCAACCTTCTTAAAAAAGTAATAAAAAATTTTTTTCATAAAATAAATAATTAAAACTTCCAAAAATCAATTATTTTGTAACTTCTAACTTCAATAATTCATAATAAATAGCCCTTTATCAAAAAAATTCAATCTCATGAAGTTTTTATAGGAAATTCAATTTCTACAACTTTGCGTAAGAAAGTTTTTCCAAATTCCAAATGTAAATTGACCTAAATCCACAAACGGGACGATTTTATGTGCTATAATCAAATTTTGGTTAATAATCAGGTCCACCAACACACAAAATATGTGTTAAACATTTAATGCCACAAAAATACTCTTCCTCCTCATATACTCATATATCCCACATTCATTATAAAATATCACCGCTAATATATTATTAAAATAATATATTTAAATGAATTATTTTATCAAAAAGATAAAATATTAATTTTCAACAATTGTCACATTAAAAATTTTTTCCATCTATATCCACATAAAATCAATATTTTCCTCATCATATAAATCAATAATTAATTATTCACAAATAATATTATAGTAATCACAAAGATCGACAACTGTGCCGCTCCTGTGAAAGCAGGGGCTTTCCAATAAAGATTTCTCCTCATCAAGCGCAAGCAATTAGGTGACCAAACCTCTCCTTAGATGTAACTTTCTAGACATTGCCAATAATGTTATCTAATAATATTATTTAGATAATATGAATTATTGTTCGATAATGGAAAATACTGTAATGACAATTTATCAAACAACAAAGAATATAAAATATCAATGCAAAGAATTATTGAATCAATAAAATAAAATATCGAATAAGAATTATCGTAATAATTATCGAGTAAAGGCCTTCACGTAAGAATCAATAATCGGTGCAATACCGCAAGTGCTATCGCTCAACAACGCCAGACAAGGTGTTTTAACCACCGGTATTCCAACAAAGATAATCTGTGAATAACTACGCCGTTATTTATAAACAACTTATATTTGTCGCTTTTTCATCCAATCGCTCACGCTATGGGCCCATTAAAGATCGCTACCGTTGCATTTAATATTCCCGACACAGCATTTAATATTCCACCACCAAACTAATATTCCCCGACAATAATGAATATTTTATAACCACTTGCTTATTCAAAATATTTCATGATTTTACCCATAACTATCCACATTAATCAAATCAACCCTTACTATTTCAAAATAATAAATAGAGGAAAATAAATTTCATTTATTAATAATTTGGGGTCTTACAGACTTGAATTTAATTGCTTTAATTTCAAAGCTTACCTCACCTTTTTTGAGATGATTTGGAGATTTTGTTCAAGACATGGATTTAGACAGGCCAAGTAGTTCTCGCGTGTTCTCTCAAAGCGTGAGGAGGAGAGCTTCGATGTCCTTGTGTTTCGGTCCTACCGACAGCTCGCCGGCCGTCGACCGAAGTCGTTGATTCGTCCTATTCACATGGAAAGGACGAAGGCTACAGATGAGGAGAATGATTTTCCTCTCGAGGACCTAGGTTCCTCTGCTTCTATTCCTCTTTGGGAGCTTCAAGCTATTAACGTGACGATTCCAGATCTTCTGGATGATTTGAGACGTCATCCATCGATCTATTTTCATGCTTAACGAGGTAATAGTTGTTTTCATTTTTCCTTTCTTTTTTCCCATTTTCGTGATAAAGGTTTGATCTTGATTTTGAACTTGATGCGTGTTCTCGCTTCACTCAAATTTGTGGGGGAACAAGTTTAACATTCATTCTTTATACCGCATTCTTCATCCCTAGTACTAAGCCATTGTCCATTCTTGGGGCTTTGAGAACTTCTTTTTCATTCCTCCTCGTCGTTGCCCCTGGGTTATCTGAGGGCTTTATCTGAGTGATGGTTCCACCATACTCAGTGTCTCTATTTATTGGACTATGAAGTGATGATGACACCGATGGATTGCTTTGCTCATCACGGGATAGAGTTTATAGAGAGCTTGCTTTTGGTGGTACATAATTCCCTCGGATGCGCCCCGATCCTCTTGGGAGTTCCTTCTTCTATCCTCAAGGGTCGAGCTATCCGTTCTGGCCCTTTGAGCATTGATGTTGTGGGTGGCTCTTTGTCCGAGCATCTACCTACTGATCAGAGGGATAGAGATCACATTCTTCGGCGACTATTTTTGTTCATCATCAGTGGTTGTTTCCAGCGGACAACTCCTCGACGATCTCTTTTGGTTTGGTTAGTGCCACCGTGATGGAACGATCGTAGATTTTGATCGGGGCTCATTCACCTTTGCCTATTTCTTTCGAGGGATGCACATACGCTCAAAGGGTGTAATGTAAACTGGCTAGGCTTTTACCCATTTCACCGGTGAGTAGTTTCTCTTTATCTTCATTTTCCTCGCTTCTAAAATCAATCTTTACGACCGAGGATATTTGATCTTTGATTTGCGCTTTGGGGCATATGAGAGGCACCTTGCCTCACGCCCAAAGTCAGTAAGACCCTAATTTTATGAAATAAAAATATTCAATTTTTCTTATAAATATTATTCTAAATAAGAAGATGATAATTTAATAAATGCTATAGTTATGGATGATATGTGCAAATTTTACAAAGTAAGCAAGTTGTCATAAAATATTCAAGTATGCTTGTGGGAATATTCAGACGACGATGCAATCATTGGTGGACCCCTACAATGGAATAATTATCTGATATAAAAGTTTTACAAAAATAACCTTTTTTATAAAAATAATAAAGAAGACTTTTACCGTTAAACCGCTGAAATACCCTATGATAAAAGTACAAGAATACGATTGTTGCACAAGAGAAGACACCAGACGTACATTATATCCGATTATCGATGCTTACGTAAGAAGCCACACGCTTTTTATTCAATAATTGCCACAAGAGTTGCTACATAAGATCTCATATTATCGATTCAATTATTGTCACAATATCATCTCGCATAATATTTTATATTATTAAATCAATAATTGAAACCATACGCTTTTTCATATTATTATTTATATTATCGATTTATGTCTAGAAAGTTCACGAGGAAAGGGTTTGTTATTTAATCAGGCGCTAATAAGGTGAAATTCTTATCGAAAAGCCCCTTCCCCCGTGAATGATCCGTTGTTAATATTGTGAGTTATAATATTAATGATGAATAATTGTTGAAAAATTAAAATGTGTTGATTCAAGATAAGTGATTTTGGTACATATTTATTCAAATTTTGATATAAATAGAGGGGTTTGTCATGAGGCGCTTTGTTGTAAGTTTAGTTTATTATTCTATGGGAGACGTGCTAATTTTTCAGATCGCTTGCATTGAAGTTTTAATAGTAAATCAATATGGACCGCTTCAATAAGTTTTAATAAAGAATTAATATGGACCGCTGGTTGAAGTTTTAATAAAGAATCAATATGGACCGTTGGTTGAAGTTTTAATAGTAAATCAATATGGACTGTCAATTGAAGTTTTAATAGTAAATCAATATATACCGTCCGTTTTAATAGTAAATCAATCTGGACCGTTCATGAATGATTTACTATTTAGTCCATTCTCTTATAAATAAAAGCTCATTTCTTTCTTCTTTCTCACCAATTCACTAAAACTATAGAGAGAGAAACTATGGAGAGATAATAAGAGAGAAAGAAGAAAAGTATACTGCTACTACACTATTGCAGTATCCAATCTCTTAATAAGGTAAGTGGTATTATTTATTTCATATTCGTAAAGGATGTTATTTTCTTCATACTCGTAAGTGGTATTGTTTATTTCAAATTCATAAAGGATGTTATTTTTTTCATACTCATAAGGGTTGTCATTCTATTCCTCGTTAATCTACGGGAATAACCTATTTACGCAGATTACCGTATGCCTGGTGAATAACCCTTTGTATTCATTCTTTATTAATATGTGGAATAACCTGTCTACGCGGATTATCACATGCATGGTGAATAACCCTTCATATTCATTCTTCATTAAATTGTGGAAATGATTTGTTTACGCGAATTACCGCATGACGGGTGAAAATCCATTTGCAGTTTTGTATATTATTTCATTTCATATTCCTAAATCTAAACTTACTATGGTAAGTATTGCTTCTATAATTCTAATCTTTTCATGTCGGGGCACTATTCATGTCGAGGTACTATTCATTTGTGGTACTATTCATTCGAATACTATTCATGTCAGAGTATTATTCACGATAAAATTAGTTTCTTATTCTGTCCAAATTATCTTAGATATATGAATCTTATTCTTAAATTTGAATCCACGTTTTGATCATCATGTTGACTATTTGGACATTCTTGAACTCTGGATAAATTGAATTATAAATCTCTAATATTTATCTTTGATCTCACTTGATTTTTTTTCTTTATATCATTGTCATCATCCTCATGCTTATATTCAGGTGAAAGTTATCTTCGCCCAGAAAGTAAAAGATGGACCGTCGATTGGTAATGATTATGAGTAGGAATTGTGTATGGTATAATCATGACCTATAATGTTACTGTATAAAGGTTTGTGCTTGAAAGTCCTTTTGGCCCAGTGAAGGTATGATGGACAGTGTTTGATATGATCATGATTTCTCGATTATATAAATGAATATCTTGGCCCAGAAGGCAAAAGATATCAGTAAGACCCCAACTTTTTTTTGAATAAAGAATATTTTTTTCTAAATATATTTTTGAATATTAAAGTGTGGATATGATATAATGTTATAGTCAGTAGATAATATTTGGAAAATTTTGCAAAGTAATCAAGTTGATATAAAATATTCGTCAGGTCGTCGTTGAATATTCGATCGATCGGAAATATTTTTCAGATAATCGATACTAACAATCATTGGTGGACCATAACGTAAAGTATTGTCGTAGTTAGAAAACCATATAAATATCTTTTTATAAAAATAACTATGAAAGTTTTATCGTTAAACCGCTGAACTACCCTATGGTAAAAGTACAAGAATACGCGTGGTCATCAAAAGAAGATTACCAGATTGATTATCGATGCTTACGTGAGAAGTCACCCGCTTATACTCAATTATTGCTACAAAGAATTATTCAGATAAGATCTCACGCTATTTGATTCAATTATTATCACATTATCATCTCGTGATAATATTTTATATTATTAAATCAATAATTGAGACAACAAAGTTATTCATATTATTTTTCGCAATATCGACAATGTCTAGAAAGTTCTCACGAGGAGAGGTTCGTCACCTAATCATGCTACCAATAGGAGAAATCCTTATTGGAAAGCCCTCTTTCTGGGGAACGATCCGTTGTTAAATATTGTGAGTTATAATATTAATGATGAATACTTGTCAAGTATTAAGAATGTGTTTATCAAGATGTTGAATTACAAAAGTTAAAGGAGAATAATGCAAATTTGGAAAACTTTAGGGTACTAAAGTGTAATAAGTAAATCAACTCGACCATTGATGGTGGTTTTAATAAGAATCAACTGGACCATTCTTTGGTGGTTTTAAAAGTAAATCAACTGGACCGCTTGAGGTGGTTTTAAAAGTAAATCAACTGACCGCTTGGCCAGGTTTTAATAGTAATCAATATGGATCGCTCGCTCTAATAGTGAATCAATCTGGACCGCTCATGAATTAGTTACTATTTAGTCCATTCTCCTATAAATAAGTTTTTAATTCTTCTTTCATTCTCACCAATTCACCGAGATTCACAAAAGATACTATAGAGAGAGTAAACTATAGAGGGCAAGAAGAAGAGTATTTTGCTACTTCACTTTTGGTAAAGATCCAAACTTTCTACCAAGGTAAGGGTATTATTTCTTTCAGATTCATAAGGAATAATATTTTTCAGATTCATCCTTTAAGGTGTCTGAATAACTCCGCCTACATGGATTACGCACCATTTGACAGTGAAAATCCATTTGCAGCTTTCAGATGTTAATTCTTTTCATATTCTTAAATCTAAACTTACTACGGTAAGTATTGCTTCTATAATCCTTGAAATTAGTGGAATATCCGTGAATTTCAAGGCGCTCATCCAAGATCATTTTATCGAATATCGATATGAACTTTTTTTTATTAAATATCAATATTTTCATTCAAGTACTATTCATTTAGTTACTATTCAAGTTACTATTCACCCTAAGCATTATTCACTATAATATTATTCACTCGTATTCGGTACTTTTTATGCCGGATACTATTCACGAAGTTACTATTCACTAAGTTACTATTCACCCAATTACTATTCACTCAAATATTGTTCACCTGATATTTGGGACACTTTTCATGCTTCTGGGGTACTATTCTCAAGTACTATTCATAGGTACTATTCATTTATGTTCTATTTACCAAAAATTTATTTTTTTCTCATTCAAATTATTTTTGATACATGGATATTATTCTTGAATTTTACTCTACAAAACAAAGATCATGTTGAAAATTTGGACATTATGAATCTTTGATAAATTAAATTATAAATCTTTAAAAATTTATCATTTGCTTTTTTTAATTGAATTCTTATACATCATCATCATCCTCATGCTTATATTGTGATGAAAGTCATCTTCGCTTACGTGCATAGATGGACTATTGATTGGTATGATTAGACCTGTGGATAATTCAGAGATAGTCATGACTATCGATGATTACATCTAATAATTTTGTCCCATAGTGCAAGAATAATTTGTGGATTTGATACTAATGAATATCCTCAACCCAGAAAGGTCGGGATGATTCGATGATGTGATCTATTTATTAATCTGAGTCTCAAAGAATAAAGTTAATGATAAACTTTTAAATTATGTAAGATAGTAGATATCATGCTCTACTGACTCTTCTAATGGATCGCTTTGTTCACCGCAGCTTAAACTTGTTGTCTATCATATTCTATCGCTTAACATTGTCAAGGCTAATGATAACTTATTCTCGCATTATCATAGTCATAATATTTCATCGGCTAGTTAAGCTCACCCTTTTACTTCCATTGTTCTCTTCAGAAATGAGAACGTAGTTTAACTAGTCGGGAAACTAGAGGATGGCCCGAGATGGTGTTATAGTAGTCCTCACTATTCTATAAATTAGTGTGCCAATAAATGTAATGAGGACTCTATTTGAGTTTGATATTGTCTAGATGACAATATTCGTAAAACTCTCAACTCATGTCAGATAATTAAGTTTGTATTCAGATTCAAGATTATGTATTTCATGCACCCAAGATGGGTGATGTATACCTATTTTGGGGGCGCCACAACAGTATCAAAGCTTAGGATACGATCCCCGGCCGAGATGTGAGACAAGAACTAGGAGGGAGAGACGGGAATTCTTCGCTAAGATGACCTACCTAAGTTTATTTGGTATTTAATTGGCTCACGAGTATTGGGATAATATGTGGCATGTCAATTAACCTTTATTTTGTGGAATGAGATAAGAAATGAAGCACATGAGACTGTTGAGTCACCAACGATCAATACCCAGGATAATGTGCAACAGGAAGATAATAATCCTCAGGTAAACAACAACACCGATCAAATGATGAACAATGGGATGTTTAGAGGTCTCATGCAATTCATGCAACATCAGGCGATAGCGGCTCCTGTTCAAAATGCAGGTGGACACACTGGCAACTCATAGATGGTCACCGCTAAACAATTCAAGGAGCTGGGACCATCAGAGTTTTGGGGAGAGCCAAAACCACTTAAGGCGGAGACGTGGATAAAGTAGATAACCAAGATATTTGATGTCTTGGGATGCTCCGAGGAGCAAAAGGTTCCCTTTGCCACCTTCATGTTGAGAGGAGGAGTAAGCAGACATCGTGGGAATCAATAAAACGCACTCCAAATTTCGCCGCACTCAAGATGTCTTGGGAGAAGTTCCAAGAGTCGTTTCAATGACAAATACTTTCCCGAAAGTATTCGGCTACATGAAGGAGGTGGAGTTTATCAAGTCGAGCAAAACAATATGACCGTGGTCGCAAAGACGAGGCTAAGTTTGTCGAGTTGTCCCTGCTCAGATCCCATTTGGTCGAGTATTCAAGGAATATTCGATCATTTTGTAGTCGCTTTTATTGATGACATCCTCATATATTCCAAAAGCCGTGAAGATCATGAGCAACACTTGAGGTTGATACTCCAAAAGCTTCGGAAAACAAGCTTTATGCCAAGTCAAGAAGTGCGAAGTTTGGCTTCGAGGAAGAAAGATTCCTCGGGCACGTGATATCAAATCATGGAAGTGCGAGTTTTGGCTTGATGATAATATATGATTGTATTGAGGACTTAAAATATGTGTGTCATATTTTATACGTCATTTAATAGTTAATTTTGGTGAATAACAATAGGGTGATGAGAACCCGACTTTGAATGCGTCAAAAATGCACCACATTAGAATGAGGAGGACAAAATTGTACTGAGAGCTTAAAAGGTGTGTTGCAACTATCTTACACGATGTCTAACCACATACAAATTCGTGTTATCATAAGATATAGTTGTGTGCATCCACTTGCTGACTATATCTATGAGCATTATCTATATAATCTTGGAGTATGGTTGGAATATAATCCTCAGTTTGAGACAATGGAGATAATAATATGGCAAGAAGATACACACCATTAGAATGAACAAGATAGTAATCTTCTCATTCTTCTTTGGGGTCTATTTGGTCAACCAAGGTTAATTCTCAAGTCCTATGATATCTATTATAACTTTGATGCATGGCCTCCCATGTATGAAGGCTTCCTTAAGCATTTTCAAATATTTTAATTCCTAAAACAGTTATCGACTGTACCTTTATGTAAAGTATCATTGGTTTGGAGTGTGAGTATTGTTATTTGTATTAAAACTCATAATTTTATGTGTCGTCGATTTTTCATTTACGCTTAATAATCGCAAAAAGGAAGATTTGTATTTGATTTAGTAATGTGTATTTTGGCACCTCGAAATGGGTTTTATGGACCTATTTTGGGGGCGTCACACCCATCTACTACTTTAGTTGTGGAGACCTATCCGCGAGGATGGCACTGGCATTATTCCACCTTGGCCTAGGTCCCAGTAGCAGAGGGGTTTACCCATTCTCGCCATGCTTGAGTTGTCGATCGCCGATGTTGTCACAATGGGTTCTTTATACCCCTCGATCATCCGACAGTTGGCTTTGATGATGGTTTTTCAACCGAGCTAGAGTATATATTATCCACTGCTTTGATCCCTTTCAAGGAAGGAGGCCGGGAGCTCTAGTTGGGAGATTATGATATTGAAGCACTAAAGGGAGATTCAGATTCCATATCTTCCTCCTGATAGATGCCATTGGTCTTTATCTCAGACAGTCACCAAAATTCCCCTGGTGGGCTTAGATGGATCTACTTTATCAGAGGGTGTGACGCCCCCAAAAAAGGTATACATCACCCATCTTGAGTCGCCAAATACATGGTACAAAATACAAATACAACTTAATTATACAACGTCATGTAAACAATACGAAAAAACATAGCTGAGAGTTTTAATAAGAATATTGTCATCTAGACAATATCCACACTCAAAGGAGTTCTCATTACATTTATTGTCACACTATTTAATAGAATAATGAGGACTACTAATGCTATCATCTGGACCGTCACTCCGTTCCCCGACTCGGCCCAGCCTATATTCTCATTTCCTAATAGAATAAAGGAAAGAAAGGGTGAGCTCAACTAGCCCAAGAAGAAATATTATGACTAAGATAATGCGTAATAAATTATCATTAGCTCTTCAACAATGTTAAACCGATTAAATATAATGTACATCAAGTTTAATCAAGCAATGAACAAACAATCCATTAAAAGAGTCAAGTAGAGAATAAAATCTACTATCTTTATGATTTAAAAAAGAAATTCATTACTTTTATCGCTAAGACTCAGCTTAATAAATAATCCACATCATCAAATCATCCCCGCACTACAAGCCAAGGATATTATTTAAGATCACAACCACGATTATCTATGCACCACGTGCAAAGATAATCGTGTTTTCATCAACTCGCCCTTATCATGCCATAAAATAATTCATCTTTGCTTCCTCGTCAAGAGAATCCATAGCCATAATCATACCAAAACCTGGCCCATCAATACACACTACGCCAACGAGGACTTTTTTTCACATCATTCAGAATATTACTACCATGATTATACCGAGTAATCCCTCGGTCATAATCATACCAAGTCCATCTATGCAATACATGCCATGATGACTTTCAACATAATATAAACATGAGGATGATGACAATGATATAAGAATTCAATAAAACAAGTTCAAGAATTAAATTATCCAGAACTAATAACGCCCAAATTGTCAACTCGATACTTTTTTCAGAGTAAAATTCAAGAATGCTCGTAAGAATATTTCCATGAAAAGATATCGATGAAGTTAAATATCAAGGATATTTCACTAATTTCATGGAGTATAGAAGTCAAAACTTTAACCAAATCAATATAATAAAGAATGTAATAACAAAAGAAATCACTAGCATGCGATAAAACAAGATGACAAAAGTTATTCCTAATGTAATAATAAATAACAGACCAGTCACGCAGAAACGCACGCATGTGATATTCCAACAAAATAATAAATAACGGAACCCGTGTCGTGAAATTCAAGACCGATAGATGTTCCAATGTAATAATAAATAATCTTAACTGTGTCACGCATAAACGCATGCATGTGATGTTCTAATGTAATAATAAATAACTGAATCAGTCACGCGAAACGCACGCATATGATGTTCCAATGTAATAATAAAGAATGGAATAATAGAAGAATTTCACCATGTACGCAGATTTCATTGATAGTATAAAAGTTATTCCAACATAATAATAAAGAATGGAATAATGTAAGAATTTTACCATGATGCCAGATTTCAGATGTATAAAGTTATTCCAACATAATGATAAAGAATGGAATAATGTAAGAATTTCACCAAATATAGGTAGTCCACGATACAAAGTTATTCCAATGTAATAATAAAGAATGGAATAATGTAAGTTTTCTTCATGAATACAAAAGAAATAATAATACCTTTACGAAAGTACAACAAATAATATCCCATACCTTAAAAGAAACCGGATATAAGAAGAAGAAGTAGGTAATACTTTTCTTCTTTCTCTCTATAGTTTTCTCTCTAGAGTTTCAAAGGAATTCGTAAGAAATAAATGAAGGAATGAGCTTCGCTTATAGGAGAATGAATCAATAATAACTCAATTCATGAAACTATCCGTATTGATTTACTTTTAAACTGATTCTATCCATATTGATTTGCTATGCAAGATTAATAAAATATTCTAATAAAACAAATCTTTTAAATAAAATATAATATATTCTATTTATAATCTAATAAAACGTAATAACTTTATAAAAGTATTCTGCTTTATATAAAAGATTTTACTATGCAAAACACTACGCAGCACTACGCAAAACATTATGCATAATAAAATATAATATATTCTAATTATTGTCTAATAAAATAAATAACTTTATAAAAGTATTCTGCTTTATATAAAAGATTTTACTATGCAAAATACTATGCATAATAAAATATATTATATTCTAATTATTGTCTAATAAAATAAATAACTTTATAAAAGTATTCTCGCTTTATATAAAAAGCTTTTCTGCTTTTATTACATTAATAATACTAATAAAACAAAATTTATATATATATATATATAAACTTTCGTGACTTCATAAAAAGACACCTCAATATTTTTAATAACATTTATCATCATTATTATAATTCACAATATTAATCGATCGTGTCGCTTCAAGAAAGAGGGTTTTCAATAAGGATTTTCCCTATCAAGCCGCAATTAGTGATCAAACCTCTCTCGCGTAACTTCTAGACATCGTTAATATTGCAAATAATAATATTAATAACTATGTCATCTCAATTATTGATTTAATAATATATAAATATCGATAATAATCAATCAAATAACGGAGATACTATGCATAATTAATGTAAGCAATAATTGAATAAAATCGAATTGACTTCTCACGTAATAGCAAATAATCAATACAATCTGCAGCTACTACGCATAACCACGCCAGACATCAGATTTTTTACTACCGAAAGTAGTTCAACAATTTTAATCTAGAAACTTTCACCGCTATTTTCATAAAATATTTTTGTCGCTTTTTCAATCCGACAATAATTTCAAGTATGGGGTCCACCAATTATTGTGTCAGTATTTAATATTCTCTCGTTAAAACTAATATTCCCCACCAATCGAATATTATATAACAACTTGCATACTTTGCAAAATTTATAAATATTACCCACAACTATAACATTATATCAAATCCACACCATAATAAAAAAAATATTTTGAGAATATTTAAATCTTTATTCATAAAATTTGGGGTCTCACAGAGGGCCCTTACACTCAAGATGCCTTCTATCACTGGTGGACTCCTCGCACCATTGGAGCTCAAACCCGTGCCACTCTGGGCCCATAGGGATATGGTTCCCTGTCCATAATGATGATAGATCGGATCGCTCGTGCAAGAGAACCCACTTATTTGGAGTTAGACATTACTTGATCCGTAGGTTGATCGAGCACATTTTTTCATGCCAAGATATGAGCAGTAGATCCGCCGAGGCATATTATTTTGATCCATCCAACTTTCAAGGCCGCCCCTCAGTGACCCATGTTCTCGATAGATTCACCGAGTATATCCCCTCTATACCAACCCAATGTTCCATCCGACGTAGAGATATGTTGACTCAAAGTGAGTTATAGTAGGTCGATCAATCGATGATGTAGACATCATAGATTTTTTTCGATAGGCTTGTTATCTCTTTCGATAGCCTCTCATAGATATCAAGCTGCCAGCCTCATTTCCTTCATTTTTTATTTTTAGTTGTAAATAGATATTGATGTATTTAATCTTTATTTAGATGATGGTCAGAAGACCCCAACACTTATGAATAAAGATTAATTTTTTTCAAAATATATTTTGAATATTATGGTGTGGATTTGATATAATGTTATAGCCAGGTAATATTTACAAATTTTGCAAAGTAAACAAGTTGGTTATAAAATATTCGGATTGGCTCTGGGAATATTCGCTTTAACAGAAATATTCAGACGACCAAGACAATCATAAAAAGTGGACCCTACAAATAGAATTATTGTCGAGTTAGAAAACGACATAATTATTTTTTAAAAAACAACTACAAAGTTTTACCATTAAACTGCTGAAATACCCTATGGTAAAGAATAGTAATACGCGTGGGTCGCATAAGAAGACACCAGATTGATTATTGATGCTTACGTGAGAAGTCACTTAATTATACTCAATTATTACTACAAGAATTGCACGTATAATATTTCTCATATTATCGATTCAATTATTGTCACAAAGATTACCTGCAGATAATATTTTATATTATTAAATTAATAATTAAGACGACAAAGTTATTTATATTATTATTTGCAATATCGACGATGTCTAGAAAGTTCTCACAAGGAGAGGTTCGGGTCACCTAATTACGCTACCAACAGGAGAAATCCTTTATCTAAAGCCCCTCTTTCCCGGAATGATCTCGTTGTTAAATATTATGAGTTATAATATTAATGATGAATAAGTTCGTGTTGATTAAAGATGAAATAGATATTTCCATTATGTTAGGATTATTAGTGTTAGTGGAAATCCACATTTATTTCGATAATAATCGACTGGAGGTTATATGGACCAATCCAGTAATTAATCTGATAAATGAGCAATTAATTGCTATTAATTCACATGTTTATAACTATTTATTCACATGTATGTACTATTGATTCACATGCATGTACTATTAGGGGAGTGGAAAAGATTGATAATACTTGCATTACTAAATTAAAAATGGAGGTATGTATTTAAGGTATTATATCGTAAATAATTTTTCACATGTATAGAACTATCGATTCACACATGAATGTACTATCGATTCACATGCATGTACTATTATTATTGAGGTGGTGCAAGTTTGATAATACTTAAAAGACTATTAAAATGAAGGAAAAGATGAAGGTATTATATCGTAATATTTCGAGCCCCAAAACGCAATTATAAAAACTATATTTTCCTATAAATAAACTCATTCTTCTTTCATTCTCACCAATTCACTAAGACTTACAAGAGCAATTATAGAGAGAGAAGTTATATAGAGAAAAAAGAAGAGAAGTCTACTACTTCACTATTCCAGTATCCAATCTCCTTCTGAGGTAAGGGATATTATTTTTGTTCAATATTCGTAAGAAATAATATTTTCTTCCATACTTTGTAGATGTGAGTAATATTATTTCAAAGATACTATTAGTATCCACAAATAGATATTTTAGAATTTTACTCCAAAAGCAAAGAATGTTTTTGGACATTATTTTTCGATAAATTAAATTATTAAAGAATATTTATCAAAGCTAAGATTCACAATAGATATTTTGATTTAAAAGGAAAATTTTCATTTTTCATGAATAATGTCGATTGAATAAAGATACGTGAATAAAGGTCAGATACGTGAATAAGAATCTACACCAAAAGTTCCAAATTTGATAAAACTTCAGATCAATATTTCAAAGATAATGATATCAAGAAATAATATCATTATTTAAAAAATAATATCCCTTACCTCGAAAAAGACAATATTTTTAACTCGAACATCGGATATAAAGTTATAACTTGAACTTGCACCAGATAGCAATACTCAAAGTATACTCAAAATACTCACAAGAATACGCCGATAATATAGAGAGAAAACTTCAGCTTCTCGTGTGATTTTCAATTCTAACCCAAAGACCCTATTTATAGAAAATGCTTGTAACACCAAAGTAGAAAATTTAATAAAATAATATATATATATATATATATTTCCAACGCACACTTTTTAAGGATCAATTCAAGCAAATTCCAAACACATGCAAGACCAACAATAATGAAAAAACGCTTTTTTCATATTTAAAATATTTTAAACTTCCAAAATTAATTATTTTGAGCTTTTAACTTCAATAATTCATAATAAATAGCCCCTTTGTCGTAAAAATTCAAATCTCGCAAATTTTTATAGGAAATTCAATTTCTACAACTTTACGTAAGAAAGTTTTTCCAAATTCCAAATAAAAATTTGATCAAATCCCACAAACCAAGCGATTTTACAAGTTATAATCAAATTTTAGTCAATAAATGGGGTCCACCCACATGTTTAATATGTTTTAAACATTTATTGCAACAAAAATACTCTTCTTCTCCTCAGATACTCATATATCCCACATTCATTGTAAAATATCACCATTATTATATTATTAAAATATAATAATATATTTAAATGAATTATTTTATCGTAAAAAGATAAAATTTCAATTTTCAACAATTGTCACATTAAAAATTTTTTCCATCTATATCCACATAAAATCAATATTTTCCTCATCATATGAATCAATAATTAATTATTCACAAATAATATTATGTAATCACAATATCGACAACTGTGCAGCTCCCAAGAAAAGAGGGGCTTTCCAATAAGAATTTCTCCTCATCGCGCGCAATTAGTGACCAAACCTCTCCTTAGATGTAACTTTCTAGACATCGCCAATAATGTTATCTAATAATATTATTCAGATAATATGAATTATTGCTTCGATAATGAAAAATACCGTGAATGACAATTATCAAACAACAAAGAATATAAAATATCAACGCAAAGAATTATTAAATCAATAAAATAAAATATCGAATAAAGAATTATCAGAATAATTATCGAAAAGGCCTTCACGTAAGAATCAATAATCGTGCAATACCGCAAAGCTATCGTGTTTAAACCATTTAGTATTTTAACAAAGATTAAACCAGAATAACTACGCCTGCTATTTTTAAACAACTTATATTTGTCGCTTTCTTCATCCAATCGCTTCACATGGGCCCATACACACGGTCGCTACCGCCGCATTTAATATTCCCGACAAAGCATTTAATATTCCATTCACCAAACTAATATTCCCGACAACAATGAATATTTTATAACCACTTGCTTATTTTGAAATATTCATGATTTTTACCCATAACTATCCACATTAATCAAATCAACCCTTACTATTTCAAAATAATAATTAGAGGAAATTAAATTTCATTTATTAATTATTTGGGGTCTTACAACCTCCCCTCCTTATGAAATTTCATTCTCTAAATCGATATACGCACTCGGTGTTTCAAAAGGTGAGGATACTCGCTTTCATTTCCGCTTTCCAATTCCTGTGTCATTTCCTCTATAAGATGGTTCCTCCACAAAACTTTAACTTGTGGTATGACCTTTTCGCATGTAGGACATGCTCCTTCCTATCCAAGATCTTCTTGACAGTACCTCTCACACGTTAAGTCTTCGCTATCTCGTCCGGCTTCTAACTCAATAACGTGGTTCGGTCTTTCACATATTTATTTAAGTATGATATGTGAAACACATTATGAACATTTAGACATACTGAGGTAACGCGAGTCTATAGGCTACATTTCCTACTCGGACAAGAATTTGAAATGGACCAATAAATCGTGGATCGAGCTTTTCTCTCTTCCCAAATCTTGTAACTCCTTCCATGGAGCAACTCGCAACAATACATGATCCCCTATACTAAATTCCACGCCCTTTCATGAAGATCCGATGATAACTCTTTTGTCGATCTTGTGCCGCTTTTGTATACGCTGTTTAATCATTTGGATCTTTTTTCAGAGTCATACGCATTTAACTCTCAGTCCCAACAATGTTGCTTCACCCACCTCATCCCAACATATCGAGAGATTACACTTTCGGCCCATATAATGCTTCAAATGGAGCCACACCTATACTTTGCTCGATAATCATTGTTGTAGGAGAATTCCACCAATGGTAAATACTTATCCCAACCGCCTTGAAGTCTAGGACATGTAGTCTTAATAAATCTTCAAGAGTTTGAATAGTCCCTCTCGATTGTCCGTCTGCTTGAGGATGGTATGCCGAATCAATCAGAACTGCGCTCATAGCTTTTTGCAAGCTAACCCAAAATCTTGAAGTGAATCTTGGGTCACGATCCAAACTATGGATATCGGCATGCCATGCAACCTCACAATCTCATTTACATATATACTAGCAAGACGCTCAAGGAATAAGTCTCCCAGACGGCAAGAAATGAGCAGATTTGGTTAATCTATCAACAATAACCCAAATAGCATTGATGCCTTGAGAAACCGTAGGAAGACCCCAGAACTAAATCCATGGTAATGTGTTCCCACTTCCATTTCTAATCTCAAGTGGTTGCAACGGAATCTTTAGGTACTAGATGCTCCGCCTTTTACACGCCGACAAGTTAAACACATCGAGATAAACTTTGCAATCTCTCTCTTCATATTGTTCCACCAAAATGTATGTCAAGATCACGATACATTTTAGTACTTCCGTGATGGATTGCAAATGGTGTATCAGGTGCCTCCATCATAATCTTGTACTTCAAATCAGAGTCGTTAGAACACAAAGTCCGGAGTGGACTCAAGTATTCCTTCTTCATCAATTCTCGCCCTAATAAGACCTTCTTGTACTTTCTTCTTCATTCATACGATCATCCCGGCCTGCGGGCTCGAAAGCAACCTTAACTTTTTCTATTAAAGTCGGGCTCTACGCGATACTTGACATCATCGCACTCATTCCTCGCAGATATGATCTTCTACTCAACGCTACACCACGCTCGCTTTTCCAGATGGTATCAATAGTGTGGTCGTAGTCTTCAATAACTCGAGCCAACGTCGCCGTTGCCGATGTTGAGTTCTTTTTGAGTGAAGAAATATTTAAGGCTTTTTATGGTCCTAATATATCTCCACTTTCTCCCCATATAGATAAGGCTCCATATCTTTAGCGAAAACGATCGCCGCTAACTCTAGATCATGAGTAGGATAATTCCTCTCATATCTTTTAAGTTGTCGCGAGGCATAGGCTATGACTTTCCCACGCTGCATGAGAACACATCCTAACCCTTTGCCTCAAGCATCATCAGAGATAACAAATCCATCCGCATCAGATGGTATTGTTGTAACAAAGTGTCAAATGAGTCTCCTCTAAGCTCTTGAAACTCTTCTTCGCATTCTTCGCCCAAACGAATTTTGTATCCTTCCGAGTTACCGAAAGTTAATGGAGTAGCGATTCGAGAAAACCCTTCCATTTAATCTCCGATAATAACCAATTAAGCCCAAAAGCTACGATTTCAACCACCGACTTTTATTGTTCCTAACTTCAGTATTGCTTCAATCTTCACGGATCAACAGATACTCCATGTTTCGACACCACGCGCCCAAGGAATGCTACTTCCTCAAGCCGTAACTCGTGATTTCTTCAACTTGGCATAAAGCTTTTTTTTCACGGGTTTTCGAGTACAAATTTTCAAATGGTGCTCATGATCTTCACGACTTTTGGAATATATGAGGATGTCATCAATAAAGACAACAACGAATCGATCCAAATATTCCTTGAATACTGATTCATCATATCCATGAAAGTCAGCAGGAGCATTAGTCAATCCAAAGACATGACTAAGAATTCATAATGCCCGCATCGAAGTTCTAAAGGCGCCTTTGAATATCCTCGCCTAATCTTCACCGATGATATCCGTAACTAAGATCGATTTTTGAAAAAAATTGTGCTCCCTCAGAATCGGGTCAAACAAGTCATCAATACGAGGTAGAGGATACCTATTCTCGATGGTGACATGGTTCAATTCTCGATAGTCAATATAAAGTCGAGATACTCCCGCCTTTCTTCTTTACTTAATAAAACAGAGCACCCCAAGGAGATGTACTAGATTTAATGAAACCGATGTCCAACAACTCCTCGAGTTGGACCTTTAACTCCTCAAGTTCAATAGAGCCATTCGATATGGGGTTTTAGAAATGGGCTTGTACTGTGTTCAAGATCAATAAAGAATTCAACTTCACGCTCGGGGTAGACCGGAAGTTCTTCAGAAATACGCCAGAAAGTCAATAACAACAGAATATTATTCAAATTTGACGGTCTTTATTCAAATCCATAACATGGGCTAAGAAAGCTTGACATCCGCTTTTCAATAAACTAATAAATTTTATGATTAGATATGATGTGATTGATTTTAATGGTTTAGTTGTTTGAATTGCATAACAAAGTTCAAGTTAGAATATGAAAACTAACAACCTTACGTAAAACAATCATTTGGCATGATGAGAAGTTAACCAATCAATCCCTAAAATCACATCAAAAGCAAGTATCTTTAAAGAGATAAGGTCAATGTGTAAGGTGATGGTGCCAACTTGAATCAAACAAGATTTATAAATGTGGATGTGATGAAAGTTTCTCCTAACTGAGTTTCCACAGATAAGTCAAAGTCTAATTTCTCCTGAGTCAAGTTTAAACGCTGAGCACAAGTAGAGAGATAAATGAATGGGTAAGACCAGATCAAGTAAGGTATAAACTTCGCAAGAATTTATAAATATTTTACCCGTGATCACCTCGCTTTGGTTCCTCGATTTTGACCAACCACAACAAACGCTTCTTCCAGAACCGCTGATTTTGATTTTTCTCGGGATAATTTTTTGAGTCACCGTCTCATTAACTAGGTTTCGCCATCAGATAATCTCGAAAGCGATATGTCCTTCCTTTCCACAATTATAGCATACCTGAATGTCAGGGGCGCTTTGACCGATATGTCCTCTTTTTCCCAGATTTATAAGATATACGACCGGTGGTCGTTTCCTCCCTTAGAACCGCTTGTCGCCAAGACCGCTGCTTTTCACATGGTCGTTGTTAAATCTCCTCTTTAAAATCTCCTCCCGACTCGCTTTCTTCTATTTTCACGGCTATGATTACCACCAGAGTGGTTACCATTTTTGTCCGCCTTTTTTCTTTCTCCACCGGGTTATCGTTGTTTTGTCGATCGCTATCTCCCAGATGATCCCGATCAGGGTCCCTCGCATTGACCAGATTTCGCTATCTCGCCTAATAATCGAGCCATGCTTTTACAACATCCTAATAGAGAGAAAATTTTATGAGAAATGAGATATCGACGACGCCAAGTTTCAAACCTCTAAGAAACATCCGCACTATACGCTCCTCATTCTCCACCAAATGAGGTGCAAACCGATAACTCGCAAACTTTTGCCTCGCATCGAGACACCGCCATGTTGTTTTGTTCTAATCTAATGAACTCCACTTCCTTCATATGATTTAACACTTTCGTGAAAGTATTTGTCATTAAATAGTTTCAAATGTCTCCCAAGACACGCGAAAAGCGTACTGGATGGGTACGCTTCATGCATCTCCCACCAAGAGTTCGCTTCGCCACTTTAACATAAAGGTGGCGAATGGAACCTTCTTTCTCTCCGCATCCCAAGACATCGAATATCTTGTAATTTGTTGACCCATGTTTCCGCCATGATCGGATCCGCTTTCCTTAAATTTCGTGGTCCCAACTTCGAATCGCTTCACGTGATAACCCGTGAATTGCTATCATTTCTCCTCAGATTTTGAACACGAAGTCTCCTCATTCGATTTTTGCATGAATCGCAAAAAGCTTCTAAACATCCCCTCGCTCATCATCTCGCTCAGTGGTGTTGTTCATGTGAGGAACATTGCCACTGTCAGACGCTCTCCTCAGCAGGAGAGTACAGCGCTCTCCACTGGCCTCATTTCCATCATAATATTCTCACGACATTCTCAAATACCGCCATAAAACAAGGGTTAATTAAGGAAATCAATATATCACATAATATCCCTATATATCGAACCTAACTAACAAATAAGCTTTAGTAGACACACTAATGTAAGGATTTACTCTGCTGCTCTCCCTCCTAGTTCTATTCCCCGATCTCCGCCAGTAGATCATATCCCTAAGCTCGATACCAACCATGACGCCCCAAAATAGGTATACATCACCCATTCTCGAAGTTGTCAATACATGGTATGTAAACAACTACAACTTTATTATTACAACAAGAAAATGTGAGTTTGAATACAAATATTATCTTCTAGATAATATCTATACTCAAATAAATCCTCATCACATTTATCGATACATTATTTTACAAAAAATGGTGAGGACTACTAAACAACTCTCTCTGTAACCTTCATTCCATACCCGACTCACTGCACTCGCTATATATTCTCGCCTCCCGAGAAGAAAAATGGAACAAAAAGGAAAAGGGTGAGCTCAACTAGCCCAAGAAGAATATTACGACTAAGATAATATACAACAAATTATCGTTAGTCTTCAACAGGAAAAAATCTAATGTAATACAATAGACAACAAGTTTTAAATCAATATTCGCAGAATTGAAAAATAATAATTCATTGTAAGAGTTAAGAGAATGCAAACTACTATCTTCTATGTATGAATTTAAAAGTTCATCGCTCATCTTTTATCCTCAGAACATCAATCAATATATATCCGAATCAAATATTCATCTTTGCACTATGTGCCAAAGATATTCATCATCTGGTCATGTTCATCTAAACACTGCTCATCTTTGCACTACGGCCAAAGATATTCATCGAAATCATTCATCTTTGCATACATGTGCCAAAAGATATTCAATAATATCATCATTTAAGACCGAGGATGATGAAAAATATTTTTAAAGAAACGAATCCAAAGGAAACAAAATGACAAGGATTAAGGATTAAGGATTCAGACTTTGTTTTATCCATGTCCAAAAATACCTCAAAAAATAATCATAGTGGTGTAAAATTCAAGAATGATCAAAACATGGATACAATCAAAGCTAGTATCCACAATAGATATTTTAGATTTAAAAGGAAAAATTTTCATTTTTCATGAATAAGGTCAGATTCGTGAATAAGGTCGATACGTGAATAAAGGTCGATACGTGAATAAGAATCCGACACCAAAAGTTCCAAATTTGATAAAAACTTCAGATCAATATTTCAAAGATAATGATATCAAGAAATAATATCATTAAAAAAAAAAATAATATCCCTTACCTCCTGAAAAGACAAAAGATTTAATGAAATAACCGGATATAAAGCTATAACTTGAACTTGCACCAGATAGCAATACTCAAAGTATACTCAAAATACTCACAAGAATATACCGATAATATAGAGAGAGAAAAAAACTTCTCGTGTGATTTTCAATTCTAACCCAAGACCCTATTTATAGAGAAAATGCTAGAACACCAAAAGGTAAAATTTAATAATAATAATATATATATATATATATAATTTCAACGCACACTTTTTAAGGATCTGAATTCACAAATTCCAACACACACAAGACCCACAAAAATGACAAAAAAAACGTTTTTATATATTTAAAATATTTTAAACTTCCAAAATTAATTATTTTTGAGCTTCGTAACTTCAATAATTCATAATAAATAGCCCTTTTGTCGTAAAAATTCAAATCTCATGATTTTTTATAGGAAATTCAATTTCTACAACTTTACGTAAGAAAGTTTTTCCAAATTCCAAATGTAAATTGGATCAAATCCATAAACCAAGCGATTTTATGTGCTATAATCAAATTTCAACCAAGAAATGGGGTCCACCGACATGTTTAATATGTTTTAAACATTTATTGCAACAAAAATACTCTTCCTCCTCAGATACTCATATATCCCACATTCATTGTAAAATATCACCATTATTATATTATTAAAATATAATAATATATTTAAATGAATTATTTTATCGTAAAAAGATAAAATTTCAATTTTCAACAATTGTCACATTAAAAATTTTTCCATCTATATCCACATAAAATCAATATTTTCCTCATCATATGAATCAATAATTAATTATTCACAAATAATATTATGTAATCACAATATCGACAAACTGTGCAGCTCCTGAAAGCAGAGGGCTTTCCAATAAGAATTTCTCCTCATCTCGCCGCCGCAATTAGTGACCAAACCTCTCCTTAGATGTAACTTTCTAGACATCGCCAATAATGTTATCTAATAATATTATTCAGATAATATGAATTATTGCTTCGATAATGAAAAATATCGCAGTAATGACAATTATCAAACAACAAAGAATATAAAATATCAACGCAAAGAATTATTAAATCAATAAAATAAAATAATATCGAATAAAGAATTATCAGAACCATTATCGAGTAAAGGCCTCTCTTCACGTAAAGAATCAATAATCGGTGCAATACCGTGTGCCATCGTGTTTTTAACCAATTTAGTATTTTAACAAAGATTAATTCAGAATAACTACGCCGTTATTTTTAAACAACTTATATTTGTCGCTTTCTTCATCCAATCGCTTTCACATGGGCCCACACATAAAGATATTCACTACTGGCCGCATTTAATATTCCCCGACAATACATTTAATATTCCACCACCAAACTAATATTCCTAATACAACAATGAATATTTTATAACCACTTGCTTATTTTGAAATATTTATGATTTTACCCATAACTATCCACATTAATCAAATCAACCCTTACTATTTCAAAATAATAAATAGAGGAAATTAAATTTCATTTATTAATTATTTGGGGTCTATAATAATAATAATAATAATAATAATAATAATAATAATAATAATAATACCATAATAATAATAATTACAATAATAATAATAATAATAATAATAATAATAATAATAATAATAATAATAATAATAATAATAGTAGTAGTAGTAGTAGTAGTACTACTACTACTACTACTATTAGACCCCAAATTTTATGAAATAAAAGTATTCAATTTTCTTATAAATATTCTATTTAGTAAATGTTTAAATCGATAAAAGGTTAAAGTTAGGGTGATATTTAAATTTTTTCAAAGTAAGCAAGTTGTCATAAAATACCCTAGTAGTAAAAGTACAAAGAATATTGAGTGGTCAGATAAAGAAGACACCTGATTGATTATCGATGCTTACGTAAGAAGTCACCCGCTTATACTCAATTATTGTTATAGTAATTGTCAGATCATATCTCCTCATATTATCGATTCAATTATTGTCACAAAGATCATCTCAGATAATATGTTATATTATTAAATCAATAATTGAGATTTATTAAAGTTATTCATATTATTATTTGCAATATCGACAATGTCAGAGGTTTCACAATGAGAGGTTGATAATCTAATCAAGGGCCTAATCAGGAGAAATCCTTTATCTGAAAAGCCCCTCTTCCCGGAACCATTTGGTTGTTAAATATTGTGAATTATAATATTAATGATGAATAAGTTCGTGTTGATTAAAGATGAAATTGATAGTTTCATTATGTTGGAATTATTATCATAGTTAAGGAAAATCAACATTTATTTCGATAATAATTGATGTCCTGAGGTTATATCGACTAATTCCAGTAATTAACCTGATAAATGAGCAATTAATTGCTATCGATTCACATGATTATAACCTGCTTGTTCACATGTGTGTACTATTGATTCATATTCATTTACTATTAGGGAGTCAAAAGATCGATAATACTTGCATGACTAAATTAGAAATGGAGGTATAAATAAGGTACTATACTATAATTAATTTTTTCACATGTTTAGAATTATCGAGTCACATGATTTACTATTGATTCACATTATTTACTATTAGGGAGGGTGCAAAATTTGATAATACTTGGATGACTAAATTAAAAATGAAAAGAAAAGATGAAGGTATTATACTATAATATTTCGAGCCCCAAAACGCGCAATTATCGAAACTATATTTTCTATAAATAAGCTCATTCTTCCTTCATTCTCACCAATTCACTAAAGTTATAGAGCAATTATTATAGAGAGAAATTATAGTAGAAAGTTAAGAGAAGTTCATACTCCTCACCATCCAAGTATCCAGCTTTTCTTCCGAGGTAAGTGGGTATTATTCTTTCAGATTCACGAAGAGAGTTATTTTTTTCAATACTCATATAAGAGTTGTTATTCTATTCTTTATTATTATGTTGAATAATCTGCTCATGCTAAGCACCGCATACACGGTAAAATTCTTCCGTTATTCCATTCTTTATTATTTTCGCTGAATAACCCGTCTGCAAGGCCTATAAGACCCCATCATTTATTATAAATAAAATTAAATTTTCTATTTATTATCTTGAAATAATAAGGAGTTAATTTGATATAATATTTTGGTTATATGGGTGAAATGTGCAAATTTTACAAAATAAGCAAGTGGTTATAAAATATTCATTTTTTTTTGTGTGGGAATATTCGCTTCGTCGTGGAATATTCTTGTTGTTTGGAATATTCGTACGACGACTACAAGTAAACCATTCGTGGGCCCCATAATGTAATAACCATTTGATGAAGAAAACGACAAAGTTTGAGTTTTTATAAATAACTACGTAATTGTTACCGCTAACAATCGTTGAATACTCCGGTGGTTAAAATATAAGAATACGCTGGTGGTCGCACAAAGAAGACACCAGATTGCACAAGATTTTTGAATTATCGATTCTTACGTAAGAAGGCACTACTCAATAATTGTTACAAAGAATTACTTTTCAATATTTTATTTTATTGATTCAATAATTGTCATGTTGATATTTTATATTATTGTTGTTTCAATAATTGTCATCGCACAAGATTTCCCATTATCGATCAATAATTCATATTATTTGAATAATATTATTAGATAACATTATTGGCAATGTCTAGAAAGTTCGCTCAAGGAGAGGTTTGGTCACCTAATCATGCGCTACGCCAAGTAAGGAGAAATCCTTATCGAAAGCCCCTCTTTCCTCGGGAACTACCGTCATCATAATCAGGATTCTCGTAATATTATTTGTGAATAATTAATTATCGATTTATATGATAAGGAAATATTTATTTGATGTGGATATAAATGATGGATTTATTTATTTTATGTGGTTATAAATGAAGGAATTAATGTTGAGGTGTTTTATCAAGATTTTTTTTGAATGGAGGTATTAAAAATCAAAATCAAGTTGTTTTTTAGATATATATCATGTGAGTTATAATTTTTATCCCGACCGCTGGATCGTTAGGATTTTTGGATATGTTATACATATATAAGTTGAGTATATGTCCACAAATTTTGAACCGTTAAAATGAACGTATGATTTGTTATGAATTTTAAGAGGTGATCGATTCAAAATTAGGTTTATAAATGATTTTGGTGGAAAATTTAGAATTGAGGGGCCCCACTTGTGGTTGGTGAAGAAATGTGCTCAAATTTTATTTCAAATGTGGTGGGTGAAATAATAGTAGTAGTGTAAAGCCATCGTGTAGTAAAAAAGTCAAGTCCTGCTTTCTTGCTGCTAACATTTTCCTATATAAATAGAGGGCTAAGTTAGAATTGAAAATCACACCGTAAACATAAGCTTTTTTTCTCTCTCTATATTATCGAGTATATTTTGTGAGTATTTAGATACTTTGAGAGTTGCTATTCAAAGACAAGTTTCATTCAAAGATCACATCCGACCTTTCATTCAAGTAAGTATCGCTTTTTCGAGGTAAGTGGATGTTATTTTCTTCTTAAATGATATTATTTTCTTCAATATCATTATGCCGAGATATTGTTATGAATTTTATTGTGGAATTTCTACCTTTTTTGTGTTGGGGTTACTATTCACGATATAACACTATTCACGATATATTTACACTATTCATTATATACACACTATTCAAAAAATGAAATTTTCTTTTCGTCCCAGATGTCTTTTATGGTTACTATCTTTGATCAGATCCATGTTTTGATCTTTATTTTGAATTCTACTTCACACTTGGTTATTATGGAGTATTATTGAATTTGATAAACCAAATACTTAATCCCTAATATTTGTCCTTCGCTTCATCGGATTCGCTTTCTAAAATGTTTTTCATCATCCTCACCCTTAATGGTGATATTTTGATGAATATCTTCGCCTCAGTAGTAAAGATGAATGATTACTCGATGAATATCTTTGGCCCGTAGCAAAAGATGAATGTGTGTTGAGATGAATATGACCAATCGGTGATATAAATGAATATCTTTGGCCCGTAGAAGCAAAGATGAATATTTGATCAAGATGTATATCGATTGATGTTACAGGATAAAATATTGATGATGGACTTTTAAATTCATAGATGATAGTAGATTTCATTCTCTACTTAACTCTTCTAATGAATTGTTGTTTCACCGCAGCTTGTTGATCTAAAACTTGTTGTCTATTATATTCTATCGATTTTTCCTCGTTGAAGACTAAGGATAATTTGTTGTATATTATCTTAGTCATAATATTCTTTATCGGGCTAGTTGAGCTCACCCTTTTCCTTTTTGTTCCATTTTTTCTTCTCGTGAGCGAGAACATAGCAGATCTAAAATGGGGTATGGAGTGATGGTTCTAGAAAGTTGTTTTTTAGCAAAATCCTCACTATTTTGTAAAATAATGTATCAATAATTGTAATGAGGACTTTATTTGAGTGTGGATATTGTCTAGAAGACAATATTTGTATTTAAACTCACAAAGATGTGTTGTCGATTTTGCACCCACAAATTGTATTAATAAAGTCAGTAGTTTTTTTGCACTCATGTATTTGGATGACTCGTAATGGGTGATGGTATACCTATTTGGGGGGGCGCCACTTGGTATCAAAGCTTAGGATATGGTCTCCATGAGATCTGAGAATAGAATCAGAGGGGAGAGATGAGTAAATCCTTCGCTAAAGGTGTCCTACCTAAGCTTATTTGTTGGTTGGCCATAATATAGGATATTATGTGATATGTTAATTTGTTTAATTAACCCTTGTTTTATGGCAAGTATTTAAGAATGGCAACCGAGAACGTTAACAATGGAGTGTATGAGACCGTGGAACACACCTTTAGTCACCAATCAAGAGAACGTGCAACAGAAGGCAATATTCCTCCCGTAAACAACACTACCGAGCAAACGATGAATGATGGATGTTTAGAAGCTTTTTGCGCTCATGCAAAATCGCATTTAGGGAGACTCGTGGTACAAAATACGGGTGGAAATGATAAGAACGCTGGTTTGTCACAAACCAAGCAGCTTCAAGGAGTTGGGACCACCGTAATTTTTGGGAAAAGCCCGATCCGATTAAGGCGTAAACGTGGGTAAAGCAAATTACCAAGATATTCGATGTCTGGGATGCACGGAGGAATGTAAGGTTCCATTCGCCACCTTTATGTTTTTCGTGGTGAGGCAGACATCGGTGGGAATCGTGAAGCTGCACTCCATACCACCGCAGACTCAATATGTCTGGGAAAATTTTCAGAACTATTCAATGACAAGTACTTTCCTCCGAAAGTATTCGCTATATGAAGGAGGTAGAGTTTATTAGATAGAATGGAGCAAAACAATATGAACGTGTCCCAAAGACGAGGTTAAGTTCATGAGTTATCCAGTGTTTGCATCTCATTTGGTAGAAAATGAGGAACGATGACGCAGGATGTTTCGAGAGGTCTAAAACCCGAGATTCGCCAATACCTCTTATCTCTCATAAATTTTCTTTATATTCAGATGTTGTGAATAGGGCTCAATTATTGAGAGCGATAATGAGTGACCAATGTTCAACCGAGGGACCAACAACTCGTGGTCATACGTACGGCTAAGGACAAATCATCTGAGCAATGATAACCATCATGGAGGAAATTATCATGCCGTAAATGGTAACCACTTTTGGTGGTAATCATGGCCAAGATAATAGAAGAAATAATTCAAGTGGAAATTTCAAGAAGAGAAGATTTAACGATGACGGAAGACGCTTCTAAAGAAGACCAAACCAACAGACCAAGAACAAATTCTAGGGGAGGAGAACGACCGCCAATTAGATGCTACAGAGATGAGTGAGAAGAGGGACATATAAGTCCAAACTGCTCACGCCTTTCCAAGGTATGTTTTAGTTGTGGAAAAGACGGTCACATAGCTCGATTTTGTCCTCAGAAGTAAATCAAGTCCAAAGAGGGACTTGTGGCACCAAAGGTGATACGACAAAACAAAGTCATGGTTTCGGAAGAGCGCTTTGTCGCGATCGCCCAAAAACGCGAGGAACCCAAACGAAGGTATCACCAAGTTAGTTAATTATAAATTTTTGCAAAATCTATACCTTATTAGATACCTGTTCTACCCATTCTTTATCTCTCCGCCTTGTGCTCAACGCTTAAACTCGACCGAGAAATTAGACTTTGACTTATATCGTGGAGACTCTGCTAGAGAGAAACTTTATCACATCCACTATTTATAAATCTTGTTTGATCCAAGTTGGCACCATCATCACATTACCCGTTGATCTTATCTCTTTAAAGATACTTGCATTTGATGTGATTTAGGGATTGATTGGTTAACTACTCATCATGCCAAAATTGATTATTTTCGTAAGGTTGTTAGTTTTCATATTCCTAACCAACCCGTTATTCTAATTCAAGCAACCAAACCATTGAAGTCAAACACTTTCATATCAAGCCATAAAGTCATTCGCTTATTGAAAAAATGAATGTCAAGCTTTCTTAGCCCATTTCATGGATTTAAAAAAAAATACGCCGATTTGAATGATATTTCGTTGTTAGTGAATCTCCGACGATTTTTCAAGAATTTCCTCGCCTACCCCTCAGAGTGATATTGAATTTTGTATCGACTTTTGAACCCAGACAAAACCCATTTCTAAAATCTCATATCGAATGGCTCCTATTGAACTTCGTGAGTTAAAAACCCAAGTACAAGAGTTGGTACTCAAGCCTCTATCCGGTGACTTTTTTGTGGAATGCACCAAAGCCGCATTCGTAGGGGACTTATATTTATATTGTGGTGGTGGTAAAACGATAGGTGCCATTGTGACGCATATCCAAGATTGGGATATGAATCATAGCTTGAGAGCAACCTAAGTCAAGAATCTAAATATCTAGCTTTCAGGCTTAACCGGTTATTATCGAGATTCGTGGAAGGATTTTTTCTGAATCGCTACTCCATTAACTTAGTCGACTTTGAAAAAAGATACAAAATTTGTGATGGAGCGAGGAATGCGAGAAGATTTTCCAAGAGCTCAAGAGGCGACTCATCATTTCGCACTTGCTCACCATACCATCCTCGAAAAGCGAACGTGGTAGCCGACGTTATTGAAAGGTAAGATCGACGTGAGCACGAAAAGCGATATTGTTGAACACAAAGACCTATTTTGTATAATTTACAAACGATAAAGATAAAGTTAAAGACTCTAGGACCCACATGATGATGTTAAATATACGAAAGTAGAATCGATTTTAATCGATAAAGTTAAAACCGCCAAGCTACACACACCGGAGCCGATGAATATAAAGAAGAAGGTGCAAGAAGGTGTTATTCTGTAAGTAAGAGTCGATGAAGAGAAGAAAGCTCAAACCTTCGATTTATTTGAAATCCTCGATCGAGTAGGAATCGTGGGCCTATAGACTCGCTTTAACGCTAAGTATGTCGCGTTGTTCATACATTTTTCACGATCGATGTTACGTAAATATGTGGACGACCCAAACCACATTATCAAGTTAACTGCAAACGAGATAGTCAAGATTTAACGACGAGAGAGGTACCGCCAAGATCTTGGATAGAGAAAGAAGCATGTCCCATTTAACAAAGGTTATACCACAAGTTAAGGTTTTGTGGAGGAACCATGCTATCAAGAAATGACCGGGAGTTGAATCAAAATGAAAGCGAGGTACCCTCACCTTTTGAAACACTGTGTACGTACGCCAATTTCGAGGATTAAATTTCATAAGGAGGGAGGTCAGAAGACCCCAACTTATTATAAATAAAATTAAATTTTTCTATTTATTATCTTGAAATAATAAGGAGTTAATTTGATATAATACTTTGTTATGGGTGAAATGTGCAAAATTTTACAAAATAAGCAAGTGGTTATAAAATATTCATTTTTTCTGGGAATATTCGCTTCGTCGTGGAATATTCTTTTGTTTGGGAATATTCGTGACGACTGCTGTAACCATTCGTGGGCCCCATAATGTAATAATCGTTGGATGAAGAAAATGACAAGTTTGAGTTTTTATAAATAACTACGTAATTGTTACCGCTAACATCGTTGAATACCCCGTGGTTAAAATATAAGAATACGCTGTGGGTCGCAAAGAAGACACCAGATCGCACAAAGATTTTTGAATTATCGATTCTTACGTAGTTAAGGCACTACTCAATAATTGTTACAAAGAATTATCGCTCAATATTTTATTTTATCGATTCAATAATTGTCGCGTTGATATTTTATATTATTGTTGTTTCAATAATTGTCATCGCACAAAATTTTCCATTATCGATCAATAATTCATATTATTTGAATAATATTATTAGATAACATTATTGGCAATGTCTAGAAAGTTCGCTTCAAGGAGAGGTTTGGTCACCTAATTGCGCGCCAAGAAGGAGAAATCCTTATCGAAAGCCCCCTCTTCTCGGGAAACTACTCGTTGTCATAATTGTGATTCTCAGAATATTATTTGTGAATAATTAATTATTGATTTATATGATAAGGAAATATTTATTTGATGTGGATATAAATGATGGATTTATTTATTTATGTGGTTATAAATGAAGGAATTAATGTTGAGGTGTTTTATCAATTTTTTTTTGAATGGAGGTATTAAAAATCAAATCAAGATTTTAGAGATATATCATGTGAGTTATAATTTTTAATCCGACCATTGGATCGTTGTGATTTTGGATATGTTATATATATATAAGTTGAGTATATGTCCACAAATTTTTGAACCGTTAAAATGAACGTAATGATTTGTTATGAATTTTAAGAGGTGATCGATTTTAAAATTAGGTTTATAAATGATTTTGTGGAAAATTTAGAATTGAGTGGGCCCCACTTGTGGTTGGTGAAGAAATGTGCTCAAATTTTATTTCAAATGTGGTGGGTGGCAAATAGTAAAGTGTAAAGCCATCGTGTAAAGAAAGTCAAGTCCGCTTTGCTGCTAACATTTTCCTATAAATAGAGGGCTAAGTTAGAATTGAAAATCACACCGTAAAATAAGCTTTCTCTCTCTCTATATTATCGAGTTTATTTTGTGAGTATTTAGATACTTTGAGAGTTGTTATTCAAGACAAGTTTCATTCAAAGATCACATCCGACCTTTCATTCAAGTACGCTGCTTTTGAGGTAAGTGGATGTTATTTTCTTCTTAAATGATATTATTTTCTTCAATATCATTATGCCGAGATATTGTTATGAATTTTATTATGGAATTTCTACTTTTTTGTGTTTGGGTTACTATTCACTACATTATTCACGATATTACACTATTCACAAATACACAACACTATTCACCAAAAATGAAATTTTCTTTTCGTCCCAGATGTCTTTTATGGTTACTATCTTTGATCAGATCCATGTTTTGATCTTTATTTTTGAATTCTACTTCACACTTGGTTATTATGGAGTATTATTGAATTTGATAAACCCAAATACTTAATCCCTAATATTTGTCCTTCGCCTCAATCGATTCGCTTTTCTAAAATGTTTTTCATCATCCTCTCACCCTTAATGGTGATATTTTGATGAATATCTTGGGCTCGTAGAAGGCAAAAAGATGAATGATTATTCGATGAATATCTTTTCGCCCGTAGCAAAAAGATGAATGTGTGTGAGATGAAATATGACCAATCGGTGATATAAATGAATATCTTGGCCCGTAGTAAAAAAGATGAATATTTGATGCAAGATGTATATCGATTGATGTTATGTGGATAAAATATTGATGATGGACTTTAAATTCATGATGATAGTAGATTTCATTCTCTACTTAACTCTTCTAATGAATTGTTGTTTCACCGCAGCTTGTTGATCTAAAACTTGTTTTCTATTATATTCTATCGATTTTTCCTCGTTGAAGACTAAGGATAATTTGTTGTATATTATCTTAGTCATAATATTATTTTTATCGGGCTAGTTGAGCTCACCCTTTTCCTTTTTGTTCCATTTTTCTTCTCGTGAAGTGAGAAATAGCAGCAGATCTAAATGGGTATGGAGTGATGGTTCTAGAAAGTTGTTTTAGTAAAATCCTCACTATATTTTGTAAAATAGTGTATATCAATAATTGTAATGAGGACTTTATTTGAGTGTGGATATTGTCTAAGACAATATTTGTATTTAAACTCACAAAGATGTGTTGTCGTATTTTGCAAAATTAGACAAGTGGAGACTCGTGGACAAAATACGGTGGAAATGATAACAACACGCATTCTTGTCACAACCAAGGCTCAAGGAGTCGGGACCACCGATTGGGAAAGCCCGATCCGATTAAGGCGTAAATGTGGAGCAAGCAAATGACCAAGATATTCATGTCTCAAATAATCTGAGAAATGTAAGGTTTCATTCGCCACCTTTATGTTTCGTGGTGAGGCAGACATCGGTGGGAATCTATGAAGCTTACCCATCCAAACCGCACTCAACATGTCTCTGGGAAAATTTCAGAACTATTCAACGACAAGTACTTTCCCGAAAAGTATTCATCATACGAAGGAGGTAAAGTTTATTAGACTAGAATGTAACAATACGACTATTGTCCCAAAGACGAGGCTAAGTTCATGAGTTATCCAGTTTCGCACCTCATTTGGTAGAAAATGAGGAACGATGATTTGTATGTTTCGAGAGGTCTAAAACCCTAGATTCGACAATATCTTATCTCTCATAAATTTTCTTTATATTCGATGTTGTAAAACAGGCTCAATTATTAGAGCGTGATAACGAGTATGTTCAACCGAGGACCACAACTGTGGTCATACCCTAGGATAAAGAATCATCTGAGCGATGATAACCATCGCGGAGGAAATTATCATGCCATAAAAGGTAACCACTTCTATGGTAATCATGGCCAAGATAATGTAAGAAATAATTCAAGTGGAAATTTCAAGAAGAGAAGATTTAACGATGATGGAAGACGCCAAAGAAGAAAGACCAAAGACCAACACAAGCAACAAATTCTAGGGAGGAGAACGACCGCTAATTAGATGCTACAGACAAGTGGTAAGAGGGACATATAAGTCCAAACTGCTCACAACCTTCCAAGGTATGTTTTAGTTGTGGAAAAGACTACCATATAGCTCGATTTTGTCCTTTAAATAAATCAAGTCCAAATGGGATGGTGGCACCAAAGCGCTTAATGCGACAAAACAAAGTTTGCTATGGTTCAAGGAAGTATGCGCTTGCTGACCGCCAAAACGCGAGAAAACCTAACGAGCCCCTCTTTCCTCGAACGACTGTCGGTTGTTAAATATTATGAATTATAATATTAATGATGAATAATTTCTTGTTGATTAAAGATGAAATTGATAATTCCATTTTGTTGGAATTATTAGTGTTAAGTGAAAATTCCATATTTATTTCGATAATAATTGATGTCCTGGATGTTATATCGACCAATCGTGTAATTAACCTGATAAATGAGCAATTAATTGCTATTTATTCACATGATTATAACTATTTGTTCACATGTGTGTACTATCGATTCACATTCATTTACTATTAGGGAGTTAAAAAGATTGATAATACTTGTATTTATGACTAAATTAGAAATGGAGGTATAAATAAGGTACTATACTATAATTAATTTTTTTCACATGTTTAGAATTATCGAGTCACATGATTTACTATTGATTCACATGATTTACTATTGTGAGAGAGTGGTGAAAATTTGATAATACTTGGATAACTAAATTAAAAATAAAGGAAAAGATGAAGGTATTATACTATAATATTTCGAGCCCCAAAAACGTGTAAATTATCGAACCTATATTTTCCTATAAAATAAGCTCATTCTTCCTTCATTCTCACCAATTCACTAAAGCTATATAGAGCAATTATTATGTAGAGAAATTATAGAGAAAGAAGAAGAGAAGTCTCGCCACCTCACCATTCCAAAGATCCAGCTTTTTTTCTCGGAGGTAAGGGTATTATTCTTTCACATTCACGAAGAGAGTTATTTTCTTTCAATACTCATAAGCGGTTGTTATTTCATTCTTTATTATTATGTTGGAATAACCTGCCTATGCCAAGTAATCGCATACATAAGTGAAATTCTTCTCGTTATTCCATTCTTTATTATTCTCGTTGAATAACTCGTCTGCAGGGTCTATCGATAATTCGTGAATTCGTTGTTATTCCATTCTTTATTATTCTCGTTGAATATCATGTCCGTAATGATTATGCATTTGACCGGTTCCGCTTTTCTTTATTATTCTATCGAATATCCTATTCGCAAGTGATTACGCATGACCGGTTCCGCTTCTTTATTATTCTCGTTGAATATCCGTCTCGCGGATTACGCATGACCCGGTTCCATTCTTTATTATTCTATCGAATATCCCGTCGTGTGGATTACGATAACTCGGTTCCATTCTTTATTATTTTGTTGAATAACTCAGATGCGCGGCCTATCGATGCCTCGTGAATTCTTTTGTTATTCCATTCTTTATTATTTCGCTGGAATAACCTGCTCATGTGGATTACCGCATGCACGGTGAATGATCCTTTGTATTCATTCCTTATTAAATTGTGAAAATGATCCGCTCACGTGGATTACCGTACGGCGGTGAAAATCCATTCATAGCCAGATATTCTATTATACCTATCCGATATCATTTCTTTTGTACTGGCTATAAAATATCATTTTTTGGTATTTTCTGTTATAAGTTACTATTCACTTCAAGTTACTATTCACCCAGCTATTATTCACTGAGTATTCGGACACTTTTCGTGTCAAAGTACTATTCACTTCAAGTTACTATTTACCTAATTACTATTCACCTAATAAGATCCACTCTAGTATTCGGACACTTTTCATGTTTGGGTACTATTCACGGTACTATTTAATTAAAAAATATATTTCTTTTCTCATTCCAAATTATTTTCAGACATGAATATTATTCTTGAATTTTACTCTACAAAGCAAAGATCGTGTCGATAATTGACGTTATCGATTTTCGGATAAATTAAATTATAAAACTTTAAAATTTACCTCGAACTTGTTTTATTGAATTATTATGTCATTGTCATCATCCTCATGCTTATATTGTGATGAAAGTCATCTTCGCTTACGTACGTGTATGGATGGATTTGGTATGATTATGACACCAGGATTATTCTCAGATAATCTTAATCGTAATGTGACAAATGATGTGGTGAAAGTCCCTCATTGGCCCGTAGCTCATCGATGGATGTCAGGGTATGATTATGACTGTGGATTATTCTAAGATAATCACGCACCATTGATGATTACATGAATATCTTTGGCCTCGTAGTGTAGGATGATTCGATTTTATTTATTGTCGAGTCTCAAACGATAAAGTTGATGAAAACTTTTTAAATCATGTAAGATAGTAGATTTTACGCCTACTCGACTCTTCTAATGGATTGCTTATTCCGGCAGCTTGTTGATCTAAAACTTGCTGTCTATTATATTCTATCATTGTTATACTATCATATTAAGGATAATTTATTCGATTATCTTAGTCATAATATTATCGGCTAGTCGAGCTCACCTTTATTTCATTGTTCTCTGTGAAATGAGAATATAGTTAGATTTAGCTCTGGGAATGGAGTGATGGTCCAAGATAATGGCTTTAGTAGTCTCTTCACTATTATATGGAATAATGTGATAATAATTATAATGAGACATTAATTGACAGTGATATTGCTCAGATGACAATATTCTTATTTAAATCCTTCGTCATGTTTTGTCAGATTTTACACTTATTGTATAATTAAGTTGTATTTGAATTTACGTACCATGATCCCAGCGACTCAAGATGGGGTGATGTACGACGACGCCCCAAAATAGGTATGCAACGCCATTTCGAGTCGCCAAAATACATGGCATGTAAGTTAACTACAACTTTATTAATACAATTGTCGGCAAAATACTTTACAACACATAAATCGTGAGTTTAAATACAAATATTGTCATCCAGATAATATCCACACTCAAATAAGTCCTCATTATAATTATTGATACATTATTTTACAAAAAGGTGAGGACTACTAAAACAACTCTCTGTAACCATCATTCCACACTCCCGACTGTAACTCGCTACATTCTCGCCTCCCGAGAAGAAAAATGGAACAAAAAGGAAATGGGTGAGCTCAACTAGCCCAAGAAGAATATTACGACTAAGATAATATATAACAAATTATCATTAGTCTTCAACAGGAAAAATGATAAAATATAATGTATAACAAGTTTCGTGATCAATATTTGCAATGGAAATAATAATTCATGTAATGAGTTACGTAGAGAATTAAATCTACTATAATCTATGAATTTAAAAGTCTATCATCAATATTTTATCCCCTCAGAACATCAATCAATATTCATCTTGAATCAAATATTCATCTTTTGCACTACAGGCAAAGATATTCATCACCGGGTCATATTCATCGCCAGTCATGTTCATCTCAACACTTGTACATCTACGCACTACGCCAACGATATTCATAAGAAAATCAACCATCTTTGCACTATGTGCCAGCCAAAGATATTCAAGAATATCATCATTTAGATCGAGGATGATGAAAATATTTTAAAGAAAACGAATCCAGGAAACAAAAGAGCAAATATCAAGGATTCAGATTTTTAAACAAACCCAAGTTCAAAAATACTTCATTAATAATCATAAGAAGTAAAATTCAAGAATGGTCAAAACATGGATACAATCAAAGCTAGTATCCATAATAGATATTTTGGACAAAAAACAAAATTTTATTTTTTCCATGAATAAGGTCGATTTCAATAAAGGCCATATACGTGAATAATGTCGATATACATGAATAAGAACTCCCGATAACTAAAAGACAAGAATTTCACAAGAAAAATCTTACCAATATTCCTAAGATAATGATATTAGAAGAAATAATATCATTTTAAAAAATAATATCCCTTACTCGAAAAAGACAAGATTTCGAATCAAATATCGGATATAAAGGTCAAGGATCTTATCGTTAGGTTTGTAAAATTCACGAACGCAATCAAATTGCACAAATAAGTTTAAACGTAAAAATCAGAGTTTAAAAATTTTACAAACCATATACCCGGATCACCCTTTTTTATGCACAATTATTAATTAAACGAAAAAGAAAAACAAGAATCATACCCTCAAGATCCGAAGCATCCTCGTGTACAAGTTCACCTCCAATCCTTTTCGCTCAACTTGAATCCACCGGGTTGGTTCCTTCCTTCGATCAACGTTAGCCACCCAAGTGTTTGGCCTCTGAGGTGATCCACCAAGGAAGAAAAAAAATTCAAGAAGATGGGTGGTCATTAAACCCTAGTTTTCTATCTCTATAGAAAAGGAACGACTTCCAACAATCGAATAACGATATTGTTAAAAAGTCAACAACACTCTCACCCATAATAAGACCTCTTATTTATGATGTGGTCAACCTCAACAATTAAGAAATTGGGTTTTATTTTAATTAATTAAATTCTTTTAATTAATTAGGCTCCCAATCGTATTAGGAATAATTAATTAAACTCTTTTAATTAATTCGCCTCCTAATCTTATTAGATATTTGAGAGTACTTTTATTAATTAATTCTAAAACCCTTTAGAATTAAATAATAATAATAATAATAATAATAATAAGACTCTCTTATTAATTTATATTTAATATTTTCAAAATATTAAATAATAATATTAAGCTATTTAATTTATTCTATCATCATAGATTAAATTAAATATACTTAATTTATTATTACGATTATGCCATTAACTTCTTAAATAATTATTCTTCCTTTTATGGTGTGACCCTTTGTGTTCTCCATATTAAACCTAATTGTGAATAAATCAATTAGAATAATTTAATCTTATTTAAATAAATAAATTAAACTAATAATTTATTTAAATAAATAATATTTATTCTACAATAGGATAAGTTCTCCCAAATGATTAACTACTTTTCGTATAATATAGATTTCAACATCAATCATAAAAGAACCTTTCGAGTAAATAGTTATCAGACAATTCAATCCTTCCACCATACAATGTCCCAATTAAATATAAGATATGGAATTATCACAAGTCTTATTTTATTTAATTATATGTATTTTCGACTCTTAAATGCATTAACTCAAATAATGCAAATTGTAAACTCCTTTCTAATTTCATTTCATTGCCAAGGACTATCGGGTTGTCATTTATCGAATCACATAGACATTTTTCTTTACTGTAGTGGTAGATTCTTTATCGATCATGATTATCTCCATGTACAACTTATTATACCCAAGATACCCTTTGATATACCCTAAGGGTCTTAAGGAATAAGTCAAAGTATAACTCATCATACACAAGATACTATGATGATCTCAAGTCCAAGGATCATCAGAGTACTATCACTACAAGAATTCCTATTAATGCACAAGTAAAACTCCATTAGTATTCCTCAATGAAAGCCACGCTCAATCGAACTTATTCTCTAATAAAGACTTACATACTTGCTTAAGTTGTTCTAACAATAAATGATCATGAGATCAATCATCCTCATCTAACGAAAGCAAGCAACGATGTACCAATCTATCCCGATTCACTAATCCCCAATTTAGTAATCCAACGAATGGGAACTATTTTAGTTTTAAGCTTTCTAAAAATTTAGATCTCATTAGAATGATCATCATCATTATTCTAAAAGCATCGCTTAAAACTATGGGTTTATCACATATTATAAAACAAAGATCACGCAGATAATTAAAAGCCTTTAATAAATAAATACTTTTTATTAATAAATGAATAAAATTGTTATATAAAGTATACGCTTTATCATCAAACACGATTGGCTTCAGTCAGCATACTACTTTCACTTGACCGTGATAAAGAACACTCAAAGTATCAAAATACTCACAAGAATACGCCAATAATATAGTAGAGAAAAATTCAGCTTTTGGTGTGTTTCAATTCTAACCCAAGACCCTATTTATAGAAAACGCTTAACATCAAAGCGTAAAATTTAATAAAATAATAATATAATTATAAAATTTCAAGCCCACCTTAGACCAACCGAATTCAAAGACATTTATATCATAATAAGTTCACTTAATTGCAAAAAAACGTTTTTCTTTAAATAAAATAATTAAAACTTCCAAAAATCAATTATTCCTAACTTGAGCTTCAATAATTCATAATAAATAGCCCTTTTATCGTAAAAAATTTGAATCTTATGTCCATTCCATAGGAAATTCCATTCTCTACAACTTTGTAAGTTTACGCTTTTCCAAATTCCAAGTAAGTCAACCAAAACCACAAACTGATAATTTTACTGCTATAATCTAATTTCACCACAAAGTGGGGGCCCACAAACATGTTTAATATATTTTAAACATTTTTGTAATAAAAATACTCTTCCTCCTCATTTATTCATATATCACACATTCATTGTAATATATCACCATTATTATATTATTAAAATATAATAATATTTTTAAATGAATTATTTATCGTAAAATATAAAATATCAATTTTTCAACAATTGTCACTTTAAAATTTTGATGCTTATGAATCAAGTAGTCTTTCAGAAATGGTATATTAGAATTACTTTTATTATTAAACCGGATTTCATCATTAAAGACGCCATCGCTTCTCAGTAGACAAGTGGAAAATCGACATAAACCGTATTCAAGGATTAATTCCTACCAAATATTTTCGTAAAACCACTCAATCTTTTAACCAAAGGTAAGGGGTAATACTATGAATATTAAATATAAAATTTCAAGCCTTAATCAGAATCAAGGTTTATGTTTACTACTTCTTTTGTTCTTATCCAGTAATATGAATCAAAGTATCATTTTAGGCATCCCTTTCTTGGTCTTTTGATGCCTATTTCAAAAAATTGATACTTTGGGTATTCACACTACTTTTAAACAATGTATATATTGTTTTTGAATTTATTACGTAATCCTAATACTAAAGAATTAAATCTAGTTAAGACATGATTTATTCTAAAAGAAAAGCAAATCAATTTTATTCAAAAGAAATAAAATTTCTTACTACGTAACAAAGAATTTTACAACCTTCTTTACAGAAAAATAAAATTAATCCATAAAACTCTTCAAACCGAAATCAGAGTGATGTCCCGAGTGCTTTTGGAATAGAAGAAACATATTATTTTCTTCCTTATATTCCTAATTTTAATGAAAAGAATATTCCACTAAGTCTCAACCCAAATGTATTGAAGAAGGAATATTTACTCCTTTACAAAACTAAAATCGAGTCTCTTCAATGTAAAAAATTAATAAAGCCCAAGATTTCCTCAAGTTGTACGACCTTCTATGTTAATAAAAATTCGTAAATCGAACGGTGAACTCCACGACTGCTATCAATTATAAACCGCTTAATGAAGCCCTTCAATGGATTAGATATCCAATTTCAATAAGAAGAACTTTCGATGTACTTTATGATGCCACTATTTTTTCTAAATTTGATATGAAATCGTAATTTTGGCAAATTCAAATCAGAGAACAGGATACTTATAAAACCGCTTACAAAGACTTTTGGTCACTACATGAATGGAACGCTCTCCCATTTGGAGTAAAAAATGGACCTTCGTAATTCCAACACATCATGAATGATATTTTTAATCCTTTTTATCGAATTTATTATTTGCTATATTGATGATGTCTTAATTTTTCTTCATCCATCGAATAAACACATTAAACATTTAAATATTTTTAAAATGTTATCATAAAGAATGGTTTCGTAGTTTTCCCAAGATGAAACTTTTTCAAACAAAAATCGATTTCTTCGACATAATATTTCCAATGGAACTATTATTCCAATCGATGACGATTGAATTTGCAGATCTAAATTTCGGATGAAATTAAAGACATTAATCAACTCGCAAAGATTTTCGAAGCCTTAATTATATTCGTGATTATTATCCTAACCTTTCCTGTGATGCTTCTATTCTATATACTGATTACGAAAAATCCTTTACCATGGACCACTGAACATACCGATGCAAGAAAAAGATTAAAGCCAAACAGTTACCTTGTTTATCCTTACTTAATCCTGGATGGAAGAAGATTGTTCAAACTGATGCTTCTAATACAGGATATGGTGGTATTCTAAAATAATTTAATCCTAACAGTAAAAAAGAAGATCTTATCCGTTTTAATTCAGGAGTCTGAAAAAGACCTTCTTTAAATTACCCCACAATAAAGAAAGAATGCCTTTCAATTTTTAAATGTGTTTTAAAATTTCAAGATGATCTTTTAAATTATCACTTTTTAATCCGAGTTGATTGCTCAGCTGCAAAACAGATATTTAAAAAAGATGTTCAAAATTTTGCATCTAAACAGATATTTGCTACTTGGCAAAGTACCTTATCCATATTTGACTTTGATATTGAATATATCAAAGGAAAATAAAATTCTTTACCAGATTTTCTAACCAGAGAATATTTGTAGGAATGACCAGTAGAGGTCGTGGCCGAGGTCAACGAGGCCGAGGCAGAGCTAACCTTTACTATGCAGAATTTCCTAGCCTGAATACTCAATCCAGTAATTCTTCGGTTTCTTCTAGCCAAATTTTACAAAGAAAAGATGTTCTTTTTACCGTAACAAGATATTCCAAACAAATACGTGGAAGAAAACAAAGATTATTTATCGACTGTAATGATGAAAATGGATGAAAGATCCACGGAGATTAAAAGGCGCTATTTAACAACCCAACAGCCTCCTCCTCGCTTTAACCAAAGATCGCTATGTGTATGAGAAAATCATCATTGAAATCAAGATCAATGGACATAAAGCATACACTTCATGATCCATCAAAACCAACAAGCCCAATCCAATACAAGAAACAACCATCAAGAATATCATGCCTCTTGCTAATTGGGGTATTAATCCTCATACCACCCGTACCATTGAATCTAGTCATACAACAAAAACTAGATACAACTATTGGGATTATATTGATTCCTTTACTCAAGTATTTTATTACAAGAATCCTATTCATAACCATACTTGGTTCATCCGTATCTGTCCAGATGTTCCAAGAAATGAAATTCCCAATTGGTTTTTTATTTGGTGGGATAAAATCGGTATCACAATTGACACTTTACCAGAATCAGTTCAAACAGCATTCAAGGAATGGCAAGTCGCTTATGCTCATATACCAGTAAACAAATATCTATCCATGCTGAAATTGTTTGCCCATTTCATAATCCGCTTTGGAATACTTGGATCCGAAATGGGGATTTTAAAGTGTGACTATCGTAATAAAATCCTCGCCTAAAAAGGGTATTTTTACCAAGTGGTGGATAATGGGCTTAATCCTACACTACCGAACTTCAAGACCATTAAGAATCATACCTGTGCCCTCGCTTGGATGTTATCCTCAGAGCCTTCCAAAGACCATCACCAGCTAATCCTTTTGTTAAATTCAAAGATTTAAAACAAAAGTTTCCAAATCTAATCGAAACAAACTATGGATTATATGAAAACCCAATTCTTACAATCCTTAGTCAGTGATGATGTTTCCATGAAAACCGTTAAGAAGAATGAAGGATCCTAACAGATGACAATGAGTTCATTGCCCTTAAGTTAGGAGAAAGTCAAGAACCGGAGCCTACCATGGGAGACTTCGGGATTCTCTCACCTCAATGATCTCTCAAAAGATGGAACAGACAAAAAGGAAAAGGAAAAGTATAAAGTTATCAAAAGACCAATAATCGAAAAGGACAATCACAAAGAATTCCACCATCGTAAAAAAGAAGCTGCCTACCCCCTAATCATCGTAAGACGACAACCACCGCCCTCAATAATTCAACTCAACCAACAAATTGCCTTATGTCTTCCACTTCCAACTACCGAGAGTTAAAGAGGAAAAGTTAAGGATTACGAGCTCATCTCCACTACTTGATCCTTTCTTATCTTCTTTCAGATAAATAGGAGACCTCACCCTTTGCCGAAAGGCGTAACTTTTCTTTTATTTTCTCAAGATTTCACCTCTCTCTTGTAAAATCTTTGATATATAAAAAGTTTGAAGTTTGAAGATCTCGCAAAGCTCTTCCTGTAAGTTTTAATTATCGCTTCAGTTAATTATTATGTTTCTTTACTTGAGCCGTTAGATTATCATACTAAAAATAAGAATCGTTATAGAAACCGCATATCAAATCAAGCTGCAATGCATAATTATAATCGTTCTATTTTTTAGAAATGCTTTATAAATCGTAAAAATATATTGTTTTAACTAAAACGCTTATCTGAGGAAGAAACCCGTTTTTATAGTTTGGGAAGACCCCGAAACATGTAAGAATTTTATGAGATCATATATGTGATAATTTATTTGTTAATATATATTTAAAATACCTTCAAATATTTCATGCCATTTCATTAATTAAGACAATTTGGGATTAATGCTTGATTAAGTGGAACGTCACCTAAGTCGCATTTAGGAACTTTGCCTTTAGCCGTGTTGTGGCGTGGTGGCTTTTTATTTCCTGTAAATCGTTGACAGACGTGCTTTATTCAACTCTATATCTCCGATCCTGTCTTAGTTGGTATCAAAACCATGATTAGTTTATTGGCATATTAAAGAATATATTTCTTATAAATTACACATATATGATCTCCTTTAAAAATGACTGATTTTTCAACCTCTCTTTCAACCGTAGCTAATGCCATTGCTTCTACCTTGGAAGCAACTGAACTTATTGCTTATCAGGATGTCAAGGAAGCCCTAGACAAATGGACTATTCCTAAGATCAATCCAGACACAATTTATAAAATTGGAACCTTTGATTTCATCAGTAAAAGAATTATAAAAACCTTTGAACATGCTGTTCCTTTACAGAATAATGATGAAATTTTATATTTATTGCATGTTGAAGATTTATATCCTTTTTTGCAAAAATATAAATATGTTCATATAGGACTTGTCCAAGTAGCTTTCAAACCCTTGACTTTACTTGGCCAAAATACCAGTATTCAGTGCACACTTAGAGATGGTAGGTGTCTTAACTGGAAAGCCTCTCTTATGGGTGCTATTGAAACTAGTCTTTCTCATGGACCAGTTTATTTCAATATCTACCCGAATTTAAGTGTTGCTTTAACTGATAATAATTTATCCAAAGTATTAGAAATGAGAATTATATCTCATAGTTATGAGTATCTACCCGGATCTCTTTCTTTTGCCATATTATTCCGTATTCACCTTAAAGTTTTAACAACTTTAAACCCTTATATCTGAAAACAAAGCCAACAAGGACATATTGTCCTTATAGACACTAATCTCTTTAGTAGTCAAGTGGTTATTCCCAGGATGATCCCTTGGGAAGAAATTACTTTCCCAAAACAATGGCAAATTACAAATGCCGTCCCTACCAGGCCTATAATTCGACAATCCATTGAGGATGTTGTCCAAACCAGTAATGAAAATATTTATTTAAAATTTCAAAGACCTTTTACCCGAAGTCGATCTATTAATAATATCTCTTATAATAATGATTTTCCTGAATCATCTAGACAATCTGTGTTTGATCCCTTAGAATCCATTTATCAAGAGTCTAAAAATCCCAGTAATGAGACTGTTAAAAATGAAGACTTAATTAGAGGAATTCATATTTCTAAAAATCAAATACCTCATGGTATTTATGAAGCAAATACTCCTCAAAACAGAAGACCTTATAGTCCAACTGCTAGTGATATGAATTTTGAATGTTAATGGATTTTTCTCCTAATAGTAAAATTCGTCAATGTTTAAACCAGGAGTTTATGCAGGATAAATACCAGAACTTTAGAAATTGGTATTTTAAAAATCATGATAATAAAAAATTAGCAGACATTAAAGCCAATTATTATGCTTATCTGAATAAAAACCAGTGTATTTTATCATTTACTAAATGGTATTATGATTTTGTTTCAAAGTCTGACTTCTACACTGAAAGTCAACTGAATGTTTTAACCCAGAATTCAAAAGGACTGGATTACCACAAGCGGTAATATTATCCAATCCATTCATCCACCTCCTAAGTCTCTTGAACTTAGTCCAAGAAATGAAAATTTAAAACCCTTAGTTATCAATCCGTATGTTGATATATCTGAAATACCCCATCAACAAGAAGAGGTTAAGATAAAAGACATTTTACCCTTGTCTAAACAGAATAATTATACTAATTTATTCCTTCAAACTGTAGGAAAATAGTTAACCAGAATTGAAGAACAAATAAATCATATTAATGATAATTGTCAAGTTGTTCCTCATGAGCTTGAAATTCAACATGTAACCATTAAACCACCTTTAGAAGTCCGTAATTTTAAAATGAAATCTTCTAAAGCTGATAATGAATTTATTGATAATCTTTTAAATAAAATGAAAGATTTAAAACTTACAACCGCATCTTCGTCTCAAATTAATATGATGTCTGGACAACCCTTTTCACATACTAGTAATAATAATACTGATAGTGATGGAGATAATACTGACGATATTTCTCCTACTCATATTTTGAAAATCCAAAATAATTTTCAGGAAATGCAGAATATTAATAAAACTACTTACAGTCAAAAACCTATAAATCGAATGGCCTTATATTTGGACCTAGTAGGTACTATTACCCTGACCTACTCCTCGGGATATTACGTATGAAGAAGACTTTCTTCATTCTCAAAAATCTTACCATGGTAAGACCATTTCTGAATGGAATATTGATGGTAAAAGCAGAATATCAAAATTTTGAGACCATCCATCATATCATGATGTATGCAACGATCTGAGAACAAAATGATAATACTGACCATCAGATCTATCGTTTCTTAGTAAATGGATTTACCGGCATTCTTAAAGGATGGTGGGATAATGCGCTTACTGAAAAACAATGAACTGAAATTCTCCAATCCTATAAGAATGAAAACCGACCCTCTTCTTACTAGATTTGAAACAAAAAAGAAGATTCTTGTTATACCTTAGTCGATGATATCATTCATCATTTTATCGGACCAGGACTCATGAATAATGATAGGGGTAGAGAACTCTTACAGAATCTTCGTTGTCCATCTTTAACCCATTTTAGATGGTATAAGGATGTCTTTTTAATGAAAGTTATGCAAAGAACGGATGCAAACAGTGAACATTGGAAAGTCAAATTTATTGATGGTCTTCCTACCTTCTTTGATGAAAAAATCCGTAAAAAATTAAGAGATAAACATGACCGTATGAGTATCCCTTATGACTAATATTCTTATGGCCATCTTATTTCAGTAATTATTGAAGAAGGATTATCACTATGTAATGATATGAAACTTCAACAATTAATGGAAAAAATAGAATCTTACTAAAAGACATGAGATAGGAGAATTTTGCGATCAATTCTCTTATGACACAAAATTACAGTATCCCCAAAAGGCTAAAAAACAGCAAAATTCTAAACCTTCCAAATCTTACCGAAGACGTTCTTCTAAGAAATCTTCTAAAAACAAAACCCCTGAAAAATCTACTAAGAAGAGAAAGAGTAGTAATAAAAAAAGATAAATCTAAAATTTAATGTTATAAATGCGGAAAAATAGGACACTTCGCTAATAAATGTAAATCAAAACTAAAACAGAAACTTAATGAAATGTCCCTTGATAAAGACATTCAACAACAAATTCTTAATTGTTTGTCAAGCAATAATTCTGAATCAGATTCAAATTTAGATGATGATTTAGCCGAAATCTATTACGAATCGACAATGATTCTAACAATGAACAATGTCAAACTGTACAATTAATAAGCTAATACAACTACTAAAGTCGATTCTTTGAAAAGCTATCGTCGAGATGAATGGTTTAGATATTGGAGGACCAAGTATCAATGTCTTCGAGCGACACCCAAAAATCACTCCTTGACTTAGGTGATCAAATTAAAGATCCCGAAATAAAATTAAAATTTTTAGAAATCTGTTATAAAAACCAAAAAATAGAAGATATTCTTCCCATTAATCAGTATAGTATGAAAGAAGTTATGAAACGAATACAAGATGTTTCTACTACTGAAAAGCCTACTACTATTCAGGATCTTAAAAGTGAAATAAATATATTAAAATTTGAAATTAAACAATTACAAAATACTAATGTTATTATTTTCCAGGATTTAAATAATATTAAACAACAGTTAAACCATAAACAAGATAATAATGTAGAATCCTTTAAAACTGAATCTTCTGATAAACCAGAGTCTTCTGAAAATTATTTGATGTTTATGAATCAAGTAGTCTTTCAGAAATGGTATATTATAATTACTTTTATTATTAAACCGGATTTCATCATTAAAGACGCCATTGCCCTTGTAGATAGTGGTGCTGACATGAACTGTATTCAGGAAGGATTAATTCCTAACAAATACTTTCAGAAAACCAATCAATCTTTAACCAGTGCAAGTGTTAATATTATGAATATTAAATATAAAATTCCTGAAGCCTTAATCTGTAATCAAGGTTTATATTTACCTACTTCTTTTGTTCTTATCGTAAACATGAATCAAAGTATCATTTTAGGCACCCCTTTCTTGTGTCTTTTGATGCCTATTTCAAAAATTGATACTTTGGGTATTCACACTACTCTTAAACAATGATATATTGTTTTTGAATTTATTACAGAACCTAATACTAAAGAATTAAATCTAGTTAAGCACATGATTTATTCTAAAGAAAAGCAAATCAATTTTTATTCAAAAAGAAATAAAATTTCTTACTACAGAACAAAGAATTTTACAACCTTCTTTACAGGAAAAAATAAAATTAATCCATAAAACTCTTCAAACTGAAATCTGTAGTGATGTCCCGAGTGCTTTTTGGAATAGGAAGAAACATATTATTTCTCTTCCTTATATTCCTAATTTTAATGAAAGAATATTCCTACCAAAGTCTCAACCCTTCGGATGAAGAAGGAATATTTACTCCTTCAGAAACCGAAATTGAGTCTCTTCAATGAGTAAAAATTAATAAAGCCCAAGACTTTCCTCGAGTCTGACTACTTCTATGTTAATAAAAATTCAGTAAATTGAACGAGGAACTCCACGACTCGTTATCAATTATAAACCGCTTAATGAAGCCCTTCAATGGATTAGATATCCAATTTCGAATAAGGACCTTCGATGACTTCATGATGCCACTATTTTCTCTAAATTTGATATGAAATCGAGATTTTGGCAAATTCAAATTAGAGAATGGATACTTATAAAATCGCTAAAGACTTTTTGGTCACTATGAATGGAACGTTCTCCCATTTGGAGTAAAAAATGGACCTTCAGAATTCCAACACATCATGAACGATATTTTTAATCCTTTTACTGAATTTATTATTTGCTATATTGATGATGTCTTAATTTTCTCTTCATCCATCGAACAACACATTAAACATTTAAATATTTTTAAAATATTATCATAAAGAATGGTTTGGTAGTTTCTGCCCCTAAGATGAAACTTTTTCAAACAAAAATCAGATTTTGTGGACATAATATTTCCAATGGAACTATTATTCCAATTGACAGATGTATTGAATTTGCATCTAAATTTTCGGATGAAATTAAAGACATTAATCAACTGCAAAAGATTTCTTGGAAGCCTTAATTATATTCGTGATTATTATCCTAACCTTTCCTGTGATGCTTCTATTTTATATACTGACACTTGAAAAAATCCTTTACCATGGACCACCGAACATACCGATGCAAAGAAAAAGATTAAAGCTGTGGTCAAATAAATACCTTTGTTTATCCTTACCTAATCCTGGATGGAAGAAGATTGTTCAAACTGATGCTTCTAATACCGGATATGGTGGTAATCTAAAATATAGTACTAATAATAATAATAACAACAACAACAATAATAATAATAATAATAATAGTACTAATAATAATAATAACAACAACAACAACAACAACAACAACAACAACAACAACAACAATAATAATAATAATAATAATAATAATAATAATAATAATAATAACAACAATGCTTTTTTTGAGAATCGAACTCTTAACCTCCCCCACTCTTTAAACAAATACTCAAACCAACTGAGCTACAAGTATTTTTACTTTAAAGTTACTATATACCTTATTATATATTTTTTTAATACTTCTTGTTTTAAAATAAAGGGTGGAGCTGATACTAATAAACTATATATACATATTTATTTTTATTAAGATGTTATTTTTATATATATATATATATATATATATACACATATAGAGAGAAAGACAAGAAAAAGGGTGAAGTTAAGAGAGACAGATGAGTAGAATTAGAAGTCTAGCTATCATCTCATGACTCACGTGGAATTGTTCAAATTAGTATGATTTATTAATCATGATTAAAGGATATTATATAAATATTTATAAATAATAAAAAATATGACATTAAATACTAAGGATATTACGCACAAATTATTGTAAAAAAAATAGATTATTTAATATAAGTAAATATTTAACTTAAGATTACATAAAATAATAAAACTTTTATTCTGTATTTTGAGGAGTAATTTAAATCATGAACATATTTTTAAGTCCAAAATAAAACATAAAAGAAGAAGAATAATGGTATACCCCCTAGCTATTCTTAGTTCTCCTTTACCTTTTTTTCAAATATATTATAAAATTAAATTATAATACTATCATTTCTAAGAGAAAACATAAAAGATAAGAAAATTTATTATATTTTATGAACTAAAATGTATTAAAGTTATTCAAAATGACTTATAAGTCATTCATAATAAGATAGTTTGATACATATTAATGTAATATCAATATCATGATCAATCTCAGATATATTACGGTCATTGAAATAAGATTTGGACAACCGATCGCCAAGACATGTTAGTTCCGGCCTCCTCACTCAAATAAACCCAACCTCATCAAACATGATTATTATATTTATGCTTCTCAATGTTTCCTATTTCTAGATAAGTAGGATATACTTACAAGATTCCTCACTCCTAATAACGAAAAGTGATGATTAATTTTATGCGAATTTTAAAAAAATATGAAATGATAAAATTATTCATATTTAAATTCTCATCTAATTGCATATTATTCTATACATGACTAGTGATATTATATAAATATTTATAAATAATAAAAATATGACATTTAATACTAAGGATATTACGACAAATTATTGTCAAAAAAATTAATTATTTAATATAAATAAATATTTAACTTGAAATTACATAAAATAATTGAAAGACCAAATTTAATCCATAAAAAAATCTTTAAGAATTACCTCCACACTTTTAAATAATTGAAATCTCATTAAATATTTTCACTTCACAATATTATACCAACACGTAACACATTACTATTCGTAAATAGTATAAAGCTCATTATATACAAAATATATCGTAACTTATCATATTGTACAAATTTATTTGCATATACAACCGAGCCAGTTGGACCGGTTACATAAATAATATTTCAATTTTCTTATCCTTTCAAAGTTTTAGTTCATTCCCCCAAATAGATCTCCATCTCCGATCCATCCTCTCCCACCGGCCACTGTCACTGATCCATCTTCTGAATTCTCTTCAGTAGTTACTCGTTTCTCTTCAAAGGATTCAGTCGTCTCTTCACTCGCCAGTCGCCGACTCCAAAAATTTCTGAGGTAATTTTCACCAATTGGGCTCGGATGGTATATAAACTGAGTTTATTTTGAGCGTTAGTCAATGAATTTATCTCTACTTATGTGGATTTGTCTATATATGGGTGTTTACTGTTTAGGGCTTTATTTTTATTTTTTAGTAGTGCTTGATGATTTTACAGTTTTTGATGATATTTTCATATTCAGGTTATATTCTTGGCCCTTGAGTATGGCCATTATAGTTGTTATTGGTACAATTATATGTTATGGAAATATTATTTGGTTTCTCTCTGTCTCAAGTTTATTCTAATGAAATATTAATATCTGCTATTCAATTTATGTTTTTTTTTATATTTATTTTTTGTTTGTGGTGTTTGTGATGAATATTTGGGTTGTTTGCAAGGAAGCCATTTTCTCCATTATGGGCAATTATGTTGTGTCTTATGGCATGGAATTAATAACATTTAAATTGTAACAAGTGTAACCTAATGCCAGTTTTTGTGATTGTTTAGTTTTTGTGCCAAATTTTGCAGCAATTAGCGAGATTGATAATTGATTTTGTGAAGAATATTCAGAACAGATTCATGGAAGAAATAGTTCAATTCATATTATGCAAAGAATCAATTAACCAAAATTCCAAAAAATCGGTAAAAACACTTTTCTCATCTAATTCATAGAAATTGTTGAGTATTAGTTTTTATTTACTGAAATTGGTTGTGGGAGGTTGTAATTGAATGAGAATTAGATGGATTCTGAATATATAAGGATGGATTGGTTGAAGAATATGTGATTAAACATGTTCAATTTCATATGAATCCTGAGTTTTTAAACCATGCACACTATGTGTTTGTAAAAATGTCTCAATGTTGCTATTTTGCTTGAACATGAGAATTGATTGGTGATTTTGGTAAATTAGTCTATAGATGTAATTTTTTTTTTTTCAGATTTCCCTCTTGTTTGGTACCTACTTTTGTGTTGAAATAAAGTTTAACATGTCTTTCTTTAGATCAATTATTGTTTTGGTATACATTTACAGATAATATTTCAGATGTACAAAATTGTATTTGAAGTATCAATCTGAACTATGTTCTCTATATCAATAAAAAATGGGAGTTAGCACACTATTTTATTGGTACCATCCAATTCAATTATTTGAGTGAATTTTCAAGTTCAACTAACCCATTTTTAAAATCTCAAAAATAAGAATTTTGAGATGGGTACTTTACAGGAAAAAAAATTACTTTGACTAAAGAATAGTCCATAACTTCTATTCAAGCAGTTTATTCAAGTCTATGTACTCAAACTGTTAGTTAGGCCTTTTGACCTTGCCAAGTACTATTGGATCTTGTTCTGGTATTATGCTCTTTAACTACCTGCATTCTTTCAGGTGGAATATATATATATTTAGTAAAAATATAATATATATATATATATATATATATAGTATGGACTTGAACATTTGTTCAACATGCATCTAAACCTTAAGTTCTGTTCGTTTCTGCCTCTCTTTATCAGTTTATTGGTATAAATTTTATGTAACATCACTTCTATAAAAAATAGGTACTGATATATCAATTTATCAAATATTGTTTGCATTTCATGATGTTGACTTGCAAAATAGATGAGAATTTACGCGATTGTACTTGTCAAGATAATTGTAGAGGAATCATATAATTGTGACGAGCAACAATAATAGGTGTCCAAACTGAATTACCTGTACTCATTCTTTATATCCTGGCCTAGAGGACTGATAGTTTCAATCAAGGCTTACTTATAGTCCAATTCTCTAGGTGCTTCTTGGAAATCATAACTCAACAATATAGCTTGTCATGAACATGATAGCAGACAACTAAGGAAACAAAAAAATTGATAGCAGACAGTGGTTTTGCTGTTTCTGCCACACATTGGCTTTGCATGAAAATGAAGAACCTCTGTTTTTGAGTTTCTTTAAGAGAAAACACTCCAGAAACTTAATTGGGGAAATATTTAGTTTGTTAATTTTTATTTTTGAGTTCTTCCTTCTATAACATGTCAGAGATTTTGGGTCAGTATATATTGTTATGCTTCTTCTACATAATTGTTTGGTTCAAAGACACTGATAGCGCCCATTCAGTTGAATGGCTCATCTAGAGACCAGTGTCTGTTTATTTATTTTTAGTATGCATTCACTCATTTAGAGACTAATTACTAATATGGTTCTTGTATTGCACATTTTACCCCCGACTGCCATCACCATCTCCATCTCAGTTTTTAGTATTTTTTGTACAGTGCATATTTATCTTCCTATTTATATTTTCAAATACTGATTTGCATTTTATTGGTTATTTTTCTCATGAGTTTGATATGAACTGGTATATGACTGATAAGCATGGAGGCAATGGAATGGGTGGTTCTCTGCCACCAATAATGCTGGCTCCAGAGAGGAAAAGAAGTAGAAATATTGGTTCAAAAAGTAAGAGGCTGCTCATTGATAACCAAGATGCTCTAGAGCTAAAGCTCACGTGAGAAGAGATACAAGAAATTTGGAAATTGGAAATTACTAAACATTACGCTTAGAGCAGCTGCTAGTGATCAATTGGAAATTTGGGCTGAAAGGACAGGTGGTGAGGGGTGAGATCTTTATTGTTGAAAAGAGAGGTCAAGCATCAACAGTAAACTACTAAACTAAAATGCTTCATAAACTCAGCTTTGACATCTCCGACACATGTAAATCACTATAACATTTGTAGTGAAAATCAATTGAGGTATTTACTAATAGTAATATTTTTGTCTATCATTTATTAATTCATCTTTAATTTAAATTTACTAGCCATCTTTTCTTATTCCTCATCTTATTGAAATTAAATTTTGGTATTTCTCTCGCAAAGATGAAGTTTACAAGCCCAAACTTGATTTTGTTGAAGAAAATGATGATGAAGTGGACCTAATATGATTTATAATTTTATTATTTCTAGTTCGCTTTTATTCGCTTAGTTTTCTTATGTTATTTAATAAATATCAGATGTACTATGGTCCTTGGGAGGTCAAGATGAAATAACAAATTATGTAGTTATCGTGACTTGAGAATTATCAGATCCGATTTTTTTTGGGGTTTGTTTTGTCCAATATGTTTATTCTGATATGCATTATCAGATCATAACTTTTGTGTGCTCGCACACTTACCCACACATTCCTTCCTATCCTTCATACGAAGTTATGTTTGCTTTATACTCTTTTCTTCGCTTTAGACACAAAGTAATGTCTTAGATGTACAAGACAAACCATGTAACCTTTTTCCGATTATGCTTGGGTAGTGTAATGGTTTTCCATATAAGGCAACTAAATTTTGGACAACCTGCTTGTTATAAGATCATTTAAGATGGTTGGGTTTCTTTGAAAGAACCTCATGTTATCATATGTTATCATGGGTGACAAAAATATTGGTGTTTCTATTATGTCGACACTCCTAAAAGATCTTAAATTGTAATATCCTATTGTTTGTTATTTTTATTTTGGGATTTACACCAAGTGTCAAGTTGTAATTTATTGCAACATATCGTAAATTTTAATCCCTTCGCTTTTCGCAGCCTTCGGAATTTTGATGCACTTTTTCAAATGCAAAGAACATCCTCGTCATGATTCACATGATACATTTTTTTGAAAGGTTTGTTTTTACACTTCGATTTTATGTTTTCATATGTATCACGAGTCCAATTACCATCTAATGTCGATATGTCTATAATATTTATGTAACCTTCCACCACAAAGACACCACCGAGGATTATGCAATGGGTAAAGCAAGTTCATTTAACTGTGGTTTTGGTTCTAAGGTATGTCATATGTTATATATATATATATATATATATATATATATATATATTTCCATCCCAAAAAAAGATTTCAACTTTTTGTCACCTTTTTTTTTATTAATAATAAGGTTTGTGTAGGACACATTTAGATATTATCTTTTCAATAATTTTTTACCAAAAGTAAATTCTAGTCTATAAAGTTTAATAAGTTAATGTTAAAAAACAATCATCAATTTTTAATTTTTACTTTATTTTTTATATGTCCAAGTGTGGCATGCAAAACTTAATATTCTTAAAATCAAATGTTTGTGATTATAGCTAGCATCTTTGGGGCATATACTCTATGGAAATTTATCGTCTCAAGAAAAGTTTTTCCACATTGACTAATAGCCTTAACTTTTTCATAATTGTTGTCCTTTCTATATAGAAATCTAAACATTGTTATTTAAGATTGTGTGATGGTATTTTAGATTGTGTGATGCTTGTGGTTGTTGAATGTGACTGAATTATGACTTGAGGTCAACATATAATAATAATCTACAAGTTTTGTAATAGAAAATATGTTTACAACTATGCTTATTGAAATTAATTCATGAAATGGCCGATTAAGATTCTAATTTTTTCTTGTAACAGAGCAATCATATAGCTGCACTGAAGGTTCTTTTTTTATTAGGATTTGTAGTAAATGATATTGTGATCGCTTATTTGTCTTTTTTTTCTGCTTATTAGCAATACTTGCTGTACATTAGTACTAATGAGCAACTCTATTGTCTTTGTGGTATTGATTTTGGTATTAAGTGCCTCCGTGACCTATTTGTTTCATTTTCCCGACTTGCTATTATTTTTAAATATGTGCAAGAAGACCGCTTCTACGACTTGCCTTTTTTATAATACTAGGTATCAAATTTTCGTATTACGCTTATTAAAAGACAAGGGACTAAATTATGAAGTGTACTCTATATATATGTAGATATATACTTTGATCAAGAACTGTGGTAGGTTTAGATGGTTAATTGTAAAGATAATGAATGATTATGTAGTAGATGATTTTATTAAGTTAATAATATTTTAGTTTTTTATATTTTTGCTATTATTTTACATGGGGACATCGAGCCGCCAGTACACACAAAAAGAATGTCAATTTTGATTTGGTAACAATATAATTGCTACCAAAGCATCGAACAAGTTTTAATATAAGCAACAATTTTTATACATTTAACAACAAATTTTCGCTAAGTTAATGGCATTAAAAATATAATATTTGGCAATCGAAAAATTAACCTAATAACAACGGAGAGGATATTGTTGTTAATACTAAAATAAAAGACAATATTTTTATCGCTGTAAATCATATCAACTTTTCGTCATATATAAAGAAAACAAGAATATATAATGTCGCTGTTAATCGATTTACTTTTGTTGCTATTGAAAATAACCAAAGAATAAATATTTTCATCACGATTCAAAGATAATGTCGCTGCTAAATAATATAATCAACAATCTAAAAATCATTGCTAAAAAGTTTACATTCCGCAACTAAAAGCAAGTTTAGGCAAAAATGTTTCATAATTTAATCGCAACGAAAATGCATGGTCGCTGTAAAAAAAGAGTTCATTTCGCTGCCAATTAAGCGTGCTTTTGCAAACTAAATGGAGTTTTAGCAACGAAATTTTAATTATTCTCGCAACAATACATTTTGTTGCTAAAGGATCGATGTCTCTCAGATTTAAAGTCAAATTTTGTTGGTAAAATGAATTACTTTTGCCAACAAAAAAATACGCTCGTCATGAACAATTAGCAATGCTCATCACAAGAACTAAAGACACAATAATAAAGAAAGTCGCTGCTAAAACCCTTTTGTAACTAAATTTGACATCTTTAGCAACGAAAAATCTATTGTCGTCAAGCCCTATTTTTTTTGTAGTGGGTCAAGATCACGATAAATTTTGGTATTCCTGTGATGGATTGCAAAACGGCAGTTGTCAGGCTCCTCCATCATGATTTTATACTTCAAGTCGTAACTGCTAGAACACAAGTCCGAGTCGACTCAAGTATTCCTTCTTCATCGATTATCGCTCCTAATAAAGACCTTCTCGAACTTCCTTCCTTATACGATCACCCAGTGTCCGTAGAGCTGAAAGCAAATTTTAACTTTATCGATTAAAGTTCGCTTTTACTCTCAGATATTCGCCATCATCACACGGGTCCCTCGAGTCTTTAACTTCATCTCCATTCTTTCCAAGTCATACAAAATGGGCCTTTGCGGTTGACAATATTGCAGATTCGTCTCGTGATATGATCTTCTACTCAACGCATCACTACTACGCTCGCTTTTTCCAAGATGGTATCGAATGGTACGATCATAATCTTTCAACACCAAGCCATCATCGTCTGCCGCTGCGGTCGAGTTCCTTTTGAGTGAAGAAATATTCGAGCTTTTTATGATCCGCATGCATCTCCACCTTCTCTCCATACGTAATGCCTCTAAATTTTAAGCTTAAAATGATCGTTGTCAACTCTAGATTACGAAAGTAGGATAATTCCTCTCATATTCTTTCGAGAAATCGTGGAGGCTACGACTTTCCCATATCGCATGAGAACACATCCTAACCCTTTCGCCCTCAAGCTTCACCAGAGATGACAAATCCTCCGAGCCGATGGTATCACGTAACAAGTGTCGAAATGAGTCTTTTTCGAAGTTCTTGAAAGCTCTTCTCACATTCTCGCTTAAACCGAATTTCAGATCTTTCGAGTCACCGAAGTTAAGTGGAGTAGCGATTCAAGAAAACCCTTCTAGGAATCTCCGATAATAACCATTTTGTTTTTAGAAAGTTACCTACTTCGGTCACTGACTTAGGTTGCTTCTAGCTTTGAATTACTTCAATCTTTTTCGGATCAACAGATATTCCATGATTTGATATCATGTGCCCAATGAATGCTACTTCCTCAAGTCAGAACTCGCATTTTTTCAACTTGGCATAAAGCTTGTTTTCACTAAGCTTTTGAAGTATCACCAAGCGCCGCTTTCATGATCTTCACTTCGCTTTTGAGTAAATGAGGATGTCATCAATAAAGACAACCACAAAATGATCCAAATATTCCTTGAATACTCGGTTCATCATATCCATGAAGGCAACAGGAACATTATTCAATCCAAAAGACATGATTAGGAATTAATAATGTCCGTACCGAGTTTTGAAAGCAGTCTTTGGGATGTCATTAGTTTTAATCTTTAACTGGTGATATCCAGAACGAAGATCGATCTTTGAAAAGAATTTGGCGCCTTGCAACTAGTCAAATAGGTCATCAATGCGAGGCAATGGGTATCTATTTTTGATGGTGACATAATTCAACTCCCGATAATAAATACAAAGTCGCATACTCCCATCTTTCTTCTTTACGAATAGAACAGGAACACCCCAAGGAGACGTATTAGGACAAATGAATCTGATGTCTAACAACTCCTGTAGTTGGGTTTTTAACTCCTGAAGTTCAATAGAGCCATTCGACATGGGCTTTTGAAATGGGTTTCAGATCGTTCAAGGTCGATACAAAATTCAATTTCACGCTTTGGGGTAGGCCGGAAAGTTCTTCAAGGAATATGTCAGAAACTTATTAACAATAGAAATATCATTCAAATCGACGATTTTTGTTTAAATTTGTGACATGGGCTAAGAAAGCTTGACATCCATTTTTCAATAAACGAATAACTTTATGGCTTGATATGACGTTGATTGACTTTAGTGGTTTGGTTGCTTGAATTCGCATAATAGGTTGGTTAGAAATATGAAAGCTAACAACCTTATTTAAAACAATCAATTTTAGTATGATGAGTAGTTAACCAATCAATCCCTAAAATCACATCAAACGCAAGTATTTTCAAAGAGATAAGGTCGACAGTAATGTGCGAAAAGCCGATTTGGATCAAACAAGACTTATAAACAGTGGATGTAATGAAGGTTTCTCCCAACGGAGTTTCAACAGATAAGTCAAAGTCTAATTTCTCTGGAGTCAAATTTAAACGTTGAGTGCAAGTAAGAGAAATAAAAGAATGTATAAAACCGGTATCAAATAGGGTATAGACTTCACTAGAGTTTATGATTAGCTTATGTGACGCCCCCAAAAACTAGGTATACATCACCCATCTTGGGTCGCCAGATACATGGTACATAATTCAAATATAACTTTTTTTATATAACTGTCGTGTAAAATACTTACGTAACATAAGTCGAGTTTAAACATGAATATTGCCTTTCTGTATAATATCCACACCCATTCGAGTCCTCGTTACATTTATTATCACACTATCTCGCGTAATAGTGAGGACTACTAATGCTATCATCCGACCGCTACCCATTCTCCGACTAGTCCCGCCACGCTCTCATTTTCTCAAGAGAACAAAGGAAAGAAAGGGTGAGCTCAACTAGCCCAAAGAAGAAATATTATGACTAAGATAATGCGTAATAAATTATCAATAGTCTTCAACAATGTTAAACCGATAAAATATAATAGACATCAAGTTTAATCTGCAATGAACAAGCAATCCATTAAAAGAGTCAAGAGAGAATAAAATCTACTATCTTTATGATTTAAAAGTTTTTCATCACTTTTATCACCAAACTCACTTTTAATAGATAATCCACATCATCGAATCACCCTCGCAGACTACGGCCAAGGATATTCATTAATATCACATCCATGAATTATCCATGCACTACAGGCCAAGGATATTCATTATTATCACATCCATGAATTAATATTTTATCACGAAGTCTCAATTTCAATAATTAATCCACATAATCGAATCATCCCTGCACCACGGCCAAGGATATTTTTTAGTATCACAATCACGAATTATCCATGCACTACGGTCAAAGATAATCGTGTTTTCATCAACGGTCCCGATCATGCCATAAAACAATTCATCTTTGCATCCTTGGCCGAAGAGAATCCATAGCCATAATCATACAAAAAATTGTCCATCAATGCACTACGGGCAAATGAGAATTTTTTTCACATCATTTGTAACATTACGGTCATGATTATACCGAATTATCCCTGGTCATAATCATACCAAGTCCATTTATGCACTACAGGCCACAGATGACTTTCAACATAATATAAATATGAGAATGATGACAATATTATAAGCATTTCATCAACAATGATCAAATCACTCATCAAAAATCTGCACATACCTTATATAGGATTTTCAAGCCATAAAATCCTATTTTTCAACTTTGTTACTTCACATAACATATTTAACTCATATGTTCGTAACTAAACTATTTTCATGAAAAATATCAAATCAGTCCCAAAAATTATTCTTTTCTGAGATTAAGCATAATATAGTCCCATATTGAACATATATTTTTCTCAAAATTTTTAAAATTCATTTACTATTTTTCAAAAATCAATTTCTAATTAATTCCTTAAGAAATTAGCTACCTCAAGGTTAACTCCAAAATTTCCAAATCTTCAAGGTGATCTTACACATGTTAACGTGAGCTTCTAGTTTAAATTTCATAGTCATTGGAGTTATAGAACTCCTATATAGCGTCATTTAAAAAACCTAAATATTGAAATGGTCATAACTTGCTCATTTTAAGCCTGAATGAGCTCATTTTTGGACAAGAGGTACTTCATACCATATTTTTCATGTCCCAAAAGGTCAAATTTTTCTCACAAATTAATGGGTGAAAATGCCCTTTTAAAATTTCGACAAGAGCTTTTTTCAAAATTTGCAGCTTTTGACTCCTTTGCTAAAATCACCCACACAAAAATCTACAACACCTTTTACAAAGTTGATTCCACTTGGATAAGTTAATAAACTCATAGATCTAACTCTAGAACTTGACCACACTCAAAAATTCAAATATAATAGGAGATATGGTCAATTGAATTTCATGTTCCATTTTCACCAAAATCGATTTTTCAACCCTTTGTGATTTCTAAGAAACTTTCATGTTTTTACATAATAACCAACATAACTCATCATAACATTTACTAATACCACATATACCCATGATTTTCATCACCCAATGCTTTTATTATGACTTTCATCATAATCCACGTAAATGATCATTTCCACAATTTAATAAGGAATGAAATATAAAGGATCATTCACCATGCATATGGTAATCCACATGCATACAAAGTTATTCCAATGTAATAATAAAGAATGAAATAATGTATGATTCACCATGCATGCGATAGAGACCGCATGTATAGGTTATTCCAATGTAATAATAAAGATTTTAACCACGTCCTGCCAAAATGCATGCATAAGATATTCCAACAGTAATAATAAAGATTTTAATTGTGTCCTCGTGAAACGCACGCATGCATATGATATTCCAATGTAATAATAAAGAATGGAATAATGAAGAATTTCACCATGTACGCAGATTTCAGATAAAACAAAGTTATTCTAACATAATAATAAAGAATGGAATAATGTAAGTTCTCTTCATGAATACGAAAGAATAACACACCCTTACCTTTGAAAGAAACCGGATATAGGAGAAGTGAGGTAGTAGAATTTCTTCTTCTTTTCTCTATAGATTTCTCTATAGCTTTTCTCTATAATTCTCTCTATAATAATTGTTCTATAGCTTTAGTGAATTGGTGAGAAATGAAGAAGAATGAGCTTCTATTTATAGGAAAACATAGTTTCGATAATCGCACGCTTTGGGGCTCAAATATTACAAAGACAATACCTTCCTTTTTTTCTTTATTTTTAATTTAGTCCCGCAAGTATTATCAAACTTGCACCACCTCCCTAATAGTAAATCATGTGACTCAATAGTTCTGTAGACATGTGAAAATATGAATTACAAGATAAGACTCTCCATCTATACCTCCATTTTTAACTTAGTCATGCAAATATTATCAATCTTGCACCAACTCCCCCTAATAATAACAAGAATGTGAATCAATAGTACACATGTGACCAAATAGTTATAATCATGTGAATTAATAGCAATTAATTGTTTCATTTATCCTAAGCATCATTCGATCGTCAATATAACCTCCAGACATCAATTATTATCGAAATAAATATCGATTTTCACTAACACTAATAATTCCAACACAATGGAACTATTTTTATCAACAATATAAATTTTGAAATTTTAAAGTTTGACTTTTCCGAAGTCAATCGTTGACTTTTTGACCAAAAAGTCAACCCCAAAAAAATTTGTGTTTATAGTCTATCTTTACTAATTTCATCGTTCCGGACTCAAATATCACGTCCAAGGCTCCAAATTCAACTCCGAACTCAAATTGATTTTTAATAACATTTATTCATTATTGTTATAATTCGCCAATGATTGTGTCGTCGTACGATTATTCTCCGACAAAAAGAATATTATATAACAACTTGCATATTTTGCAAAATTTATAAATTCTACCCACAACTATAACATTATATCAAATCCACGCCATAATATTAAAAAAATATTTCGAGAAATTAAAATCTTTATTCATAAAATTTGGGGTCTCACAACCTTACCCGTGATGACCTCGCTTTAGTTCCTCGCTCGGGAGGTCACGATAAATGCTCTCCTCGATCTCATCGGTTTTGACTTGTTTGGGACTAAGATTTGGTGTCACCATCCCAACTAGACTTCGCTTCCCCGCAGGACAAAATCGAGCTAGTGACTTTCTCTTCCACAATTGTAACACGCTTTGGACCGATGCATGTAATTTGGATGATGTGTCCCTCCCTCCGTGATTTGAAGCATACGATAGTTGGTCGTTTCTCCTTTCTTAACAACGGTGCTAGTGTTGACGCTCTTTCCATCATCATTGAATCTTCTCTTCCTGAAATGTCAACTTTTATTATCTTATCCATGATTACCACCGAAGTGGTTACCATTTCTGGCATGTTGATTCCCTCCACGTTTGTTTTCACCGCTTTGATGATCGCTACCACTTGTATTATCATTTTTTAGTCGCTTTCTCTTGGTTGAGATGACTCATTATAAGACTCCAATAATCGATCCCTATTCACAACATCCAATACAAGTAAAGTTTGTGAGAAATGAGGTATGTCGATCTCGAAGTTTCAAACCTCTTAGAAACATCTCGGCCATTATTCATTCCTCATTATCAACCAAATGGGACGAATCGGGACAACTCAACAAACTTAGCTTCCTATCAAGGCTACTGGCCATATTATTTGCTTCATTTGATGAACTCTACCTCCTTCATGTGATGAATACTTTCGGATAAGATTGTCGTTGAACAGCTTTTTGAACTTTTCCCAAGACATCTTCAAGGCGGCAGTCGGGTAACGCTTTTATAAATTCCCACCAATGATCTTCCTCTCCTCGCAATAATGAAGGTGGCAAAGAGAACTTTTGCTCCTCGAGAATCCCAAGACATAAAATATCTTGGTGATCTCGCTTAACAACGCCTCCGCCTTTAAGTGGTTCTCGCTTTCCTAAAAACTCCGGTGGTCCCACTCCTCGAATCTGCTTAATGGTGACCATCCGAGAGTCGCTAGTGTTTCTACCGTGATTTTGAATACGAGTCTCTTCGCTTGATGTTTTCATGAATTGCGTAAAGCCTTTTCAACATCCCATCGCTTATCATTTGGTGGTGTTGTTGTTTTTGCATGAGGATTGTCAGCTTTTCTGCTGCAGACATTATCCCGGTTATCGATCCGTGGTGACTCAATGGTCTCTTGTGCTCCATTGCTATTCTCAACATTCTCTGATGTCATTTTCAACATCGCCACAAAACAAGGGTTAATCGACATGCAACATATTATCCCTATATTCTACCCCACCAATTAAATAACAAATAAACTTAGGTAGTCATACTAACAAGGAATTACCTGCCTCTACCCTCCTAATTCTAGTCTCACATCTCACCATGTAGGATCATATCCCTAATCTTTGATACCAACTGTGACGCTCCCAAAATAGGTATACATCAACCATTTTGATTCACCAAATATATGGTACAAAATTCAAATACAACTTAATTATACAATACGACAAAAATCGCTGCTGTGAGTTTTAATACAAATATTGTCTTCTAGACAATATCCAAACTCAATGGAGTCCTCATTACATTTATTATCACACTATTTCATAGAATAGTGAGGACTACTATAGCCACCATCTGGGACCATCACTGCTCCTCGACTAGTCCGCCACGTTCTCATTTCTCAAGAGAACAATGAAAGAAAAGGGTGAGCTCAACTAGCCCAATAAGAAATATTATGACTAAGATAATGCGAGAATAAATTATCGTTAGCCTTCAATGTTGTTAAACCGATAAAATATAATAAACATCAAGTTTAATCTGCAATGAACAAGCAATCCATTAGAAGAGTCAAGTAGAGCATGATATCTACTATCTTCTATGATTTAAAAAGTTTATCATCAATTTTATTGTTGAGACTCAGCTTAATAAATAATCCACATCATCGAATCATCCCTGCACTGTGACGCCCCCAAAATAGGTCCACACAACCCATTCTGAGTCGCCAGATATCACACTACAGAAATCAAATACAAACTTCAATTATACAACTGTTGAACTGTCGTGCAGAGTATGACAACACATAAGCTGTGAGTTTTAATACAAATATATGTAACTTTACATAAAAGTACAGTCAATAACTATTTTAAAAATTAAAAAAATCTTTGGAAAATGCTCAAGGAAACCTTCGTACATGGGATACCATGCATCTAAGTTATGATAGATATCATATGACTCGAGAATTATCCTTGGTTGACCCAATAGACCTCAAAGAAAAACGAGAAGATTACTGTCATGTTTTTTCCAATCGTGAGTCTTCTCTTGACATATAATTATCTCCATTGTCTCCAATTGAGAATTATATTTGAACCAACTCTAAGATTATATAGGTAGTGCTCATAAATATAATCAACAAGTGCATGTGCACAACCTTGTCTTATGATAACACGAAGTCGTCTGTCATTAGACATCTTGTATGATAGTGGCAAAACACCCTTCCAAAGTTGGGTTCACCTCACCCTATTCGATTCACCAAAATCAACGGTTAAAATGACGTATAAAATACGACACACTTATCTAAAATTCTCAATAAAATTATTTTCATCTGCTGTTTTAGGGAAACCTCAATGTATTATATACCACCGTTCTAATCCCCTATTACCCCCGCTCGACCCAACTACACTCTTATTACCTGAAAGGAATTGTGAAGCAAAAGGGTGAGCACAACTAGCCCAGTAAAGAATATCATGACTAAAGATAATTAAATTAGCAATAGCCTTCGTCAATAATAAATCAGAGATTTAGAACATATGGTAGATGATAAAACTTTTCAACTATAGTTGCAGCGGAACGAGCAATCCATTAGAAGAGTTAAATAGACCATAAAGTCTATCTTCTCCATGTTAAAAGTTCACCAACAGTATTTTATCCTTGTAAAATCAATCAACAGTTCCTTTCCACAATCATATGAATAACTCATAATCATAATTGTAGTTCTAAATTCCCCTTCTCATCTAGGACGAAGATAATTTTCATCACATGTCTTTACCTGAAACATCAAAGATCATGATTATACCAAATCACAGTTCTTGTTTATAATCATACTAATAAATTTATCTTTGCACTACGAGCCAAAGATATTTATTATCATTTCATCTTTGCACTACAGGCCAAAGATATTCAACAACATGTCATCTTTGCACTACGACCAAAGATATTCAACAACAATTCATCTTTGCACTACAGGCCAAAGATATTCAACAACAGGTCATCTTTTCACTACGGGCCAAAGATATTAACATCTCAAAGAAATATATAATCATTTCAGAATTTATATAAACAATAATTATAATCATGTTGATCAATTAACCTTTGCACTTAAGCTAAAGATATTCAATTATAAATTCAATGGTCATGATCATACCAGTCAACAATTCATCTTTGCACTACTGGCCAAAGAGAACCCATAGTCACGATCATACCAATAATCTACCCATCTTTACACTTATGTCAAAGAGAATTTTCATCACCAGGATTATAAAAATGTTATATATGATAATAAAAATAATATGATCAAAACATGAATTTAATTTCAAGAGTAAGATTCATAAATCAACGATAATTTGGTCAGAAAAAGAAACTAATTTTGTCGTGAATAATACCCCGTGAATAGTAACTCCTGAATAGTAACTCGTGAATAGTACTTCGTGAATAGTACTTTGTAAATAGTACCTGTGAATAGTAACTCGTATTCATAAATAGTACCGTATACATGAATAGTGCCGTATACGTGAATAGTACCCATGAATAGTACTCATAAAAGGAAAATACAAAAGAAAACGATATTACATAACGAGTACAAAAGAAATGATATCTGATACGAGTATAATAGAATATACGAAACTGAAAATGGATTTTCACCCGCCATGCAGAATCCACGAGATGAGATCATTTCCACAATTTAATAAAGAATGAATAATGAAGGGTCATTCACCACGCATGCAGAGTCCGTGAGACAAAGTTATTCTAACGTAATAATAAAGAATGGAATAATGTAAGAATTTTACCATGTATGGTAGTTCAACAGAGATAGGTTATTCCAATGTAATAATAAAGAATAGAATAATGTAAGAATTTTACCACGTATGCGGTGAGTCTGCGTAGACAATGTTATTTTAATGTAATAATAAAGAATGGAGTAACAACCCTTACAGTATTGAAAGAAAATAACTCTTCGTAATAATAAATAAATAATACCCCTTACGATTGTTGAAAAAAAAAATATTCCTACTTAATATTGAACAAAGATGATATTCCTTACTTAATATCGAATCTAAAATAATATTCATACTAATACAAAAATAATATCTCTTCGTAATATGAAATAAATAATATTCCTTACGATTGTTGAATAAAAATAATATTCCTATTTAATATTGAAGCGAAGATGATGTTCCTTACTTAATATTGAAGCGAAAATAATATCCATACGAATACTAAAAATAATATCTCTTCGTAATATGGAATAAATAATACCCCTTACTTACATTGAATCTAAAAATAATATTCCTACAAATATTGAACTAAGATGATGTTCCTTACTTAATATTAAACGAAAATAATATTCATACGAATCACGAAAAATAATATCTCTTCGTAATATGGAATAAATAATACCCCTTACCTCGTAAGAAGACCGGATATTTGGAATAGTGAAGTAATGGACTTCTCTTCTTCTTTTCTATAGCTTCTCTCTATAATTACTCTTGTGAGTCTTAGTGAATTGGTGAGAATGCTGGGAAGAATGAGCTTCATAAGCTTTCAAGAGATAAGTTAGAATTGAAAAACACACCAAACACATAAGCTTTCTCTCTTCTCTCTCTATATTATCAAGTTTATTTTGTGAGTATTTAGATACTTTGAGAGTTCTTTATTCAAAGGCAAGGTTCCTTCGCTTTACATTCCATTGTATTTAAATACTGCTCTTTCGAGGTAAGGGATTTTAAGGGTTGTTATGTTTTTCATGTTTCGTAATTTTTTCGGCCTTCAAAAATTTTGAAAAAATTTGAAATGCTAATTTGATGAGTTTTATTGATTGTGTCCAAAAATAGCGATTTTTGGATGTATAGATTAGGAGTTATGAATTTTATGGGAAAAAACTATTTAAAAAATAAACCCTTATAACTCTTTGTGGTTAACTTCAAAATTGATGAAATTTTTATTGGGAGTACACCTATATAATAACAATATACCCTGTGAATTTCAGAATTTTTGGATAAAAGTACAATTAATGATAAATGTCTAAATATTCGACAGTTTTGGCCATATGAAAAATAGTAAATGAATTTTAAAAATTCTGAGAAAAATATATGTTCAATATGGGACTATGTCCTGCTAAATCCCAGAAAAGAAAATTTGTTTGTACTGATTTCGTATTTTTCATGAAAATAGACTAGTTATGAGTAAATGAATTAAATATGTTATGTGAAGTAACAAAATTAAAAAAAATAGGATTTTATGTCTTGGAAATCCTATATATGGTATATGCAGATTTTTGATGAGGGTTTTGGTTATTGGTGATGAAATCTTATGAGTTTGGCATTTTAGGATGATTAAATGCATTAATTAGTAAAGTGTAAACAATTAAATAAATTATTTATAAGTTTAAGAAATGATTAAGATATTGTGGTAATATTAATAATATTAGATTATGAGATTATTAAGTGATTTATAACATTTGGATTAAGGTGTTATGAAATCCTTGATTTATGAATCTTACTCTTGAAATTAAATGCAGCTGTTGATCATATTGTTTTTTTTATCATATATAACATTTTTATAATCCTGGTGAAGAAATTTCTCTTTGACTTGAGTGTAAATATGGGTAGATTATTTGTATGATCGTGACTATGGGTTCTCTTTGGCCAGTAGTGTAAAGATGAATTGTTGATTGGTATGATCATGACCATTGAATTTACAATTGAATATTTTTAGCTTAAGTGCAAAGGTGAATTGATCAACATGATTATAATTATGGTTTATATAAATTCAAATGATTCAGATGTTTTTTTTAGATATGAATATCTTTCGCTCTGTAGTGCAAAAGATCAATTATTAATGAATATCTTCGGCAGAAGTGCAAAGATGACTGTTGTTGAATATCTTTGCCCGTAGTGAAAAGATGACTTGTTGATTGAATATCTTTTTACCTGTAGTGCAAAAGATAAACTATTGATGAATATCTTTGGCCCGTAGTGAAAAGATGTCCTGTTGTTGAATATCTTTGGCTCAGTAGTGCAAAGATGAGCTGTTGATGAATATCTTTGGCCCGTAGAAAGCAAAAGATGAACTTATTAGTATGATTATGAAGCAGAACTGTGATTTGGTATAACCATGATCTTTGATGTTTTGTAAAGACTTGTGATGAAAAATATCTTCGCCTTGGATGAGAAGAGAAAATTAGAACTACAATTATGATTATGAAGTTATTCATACGACCGTGAAGCAGGATCATTGATTAATGTTACAGGTTAAAGCATTGTTGGTGGAATTTTAATATGAAGAAGATAATAGACTTTATGGTCTATTTGACTCTTCTAATGGATTACTCGTTCCGCTGCAACTATGGTTGAAAAGTTTTATCATTTACCATATGTCCTAAATCTCCGATTTACATCGATGAAGGCTATTGATAATTTAATTATCTTTAGTCATAATATTCTTTTATCGAAAGCTAGTTGTGCTCACCCTTTTGCTTCATAATTCCTTTTCGTGTAATAACAATGATTGCCGGGTCTCAGCGGGGATAACAAGGGAATAGAATCGGTGGTCTATAGTCATTGAGGTTCTCCTAAATAGTATGGAAATAATTTTATTGAGGACCTAAGATGTGTGTGTCGATATTATACGTCACTTAATAATTGATTTTGGTGAACAATAATAGGGTGAGGTGAACCTGACTTTGGAATGGTGTTTTGCCACTATCATCATACAAGATGTCTAATGACATACAATCTCGTGTTATCATAAGAAAGGGTTGTGTATATTCACTTCATCGAGTATATCTACGAGCACTACCTATATGATCTTGGAGTCAGTTGAAACATAATGTTCAATCGCAGATGGTGGAGATAGTTATATGTCAAGAGAAGACTCACCATTGGAAGGAACATGATAATAATCTTCTTTTTTTTTTTGGGGTCTATGGATCAACCAAGGATAATTCTCTGGACATATGATATATATCATAACTTAGATTCATGGCCCTCATATGTACGAAGGTTTCTCGAAAGCACTTCCCAAAGATTTTAATTTCTAAAATAGTTCTAGATTGTACCTTTATGTAAGGTATCACTGTGAGGTGTTGTCCATAGTTAAGACATGAGTCACAGTTGATATTAAAACTCACAGTATATGTGTTGTTGTATTTTGCACGACAATTGTAGTAATAAAGTTGTAGTTATTTTCTGTATCATGTATTTGGCGACTCAGAATGGGTTGGATGGATTGGACCTATTTTTGGGGTGTCACAATTATTCTGTCGAAATATCATCGTCATGCGCTTACGGGGATTCGGTTCCATTATTTATTATTCGCCTTAATATCCTGCGTATGCGTGCGCTTACATTTGGGACGGGTTCCATTATTTATTATTTTGTTAGGAATAACTCCATCATGCGATTTCTATCGCACGCATGGTGAATCCTTCTGTTATTCCATTCTTTATTATTCTATTGGAATAACATGTCTATGTGGATTACCACATGCATGGTGAATGTTCCTTTGTATTCATTCCTTATTAAATTGTGGAAATGATCTGTTTACGTAGATTATGATGAAAGTCATAATAAAAGCATTGGACTGATGAAAATCATGGGTATATATAGTATTAATAAGTGTTATGATGAGTTATGTTGGTTATTATGTGAAAACATGAAAGTTTCTTAGAAATCACAAAGGGTTGAAAATCAGATTTTGGTGAAAATGGAACATGAAATTCAATAGACCATATCGCCTATTATATTTTGAATTTTGAGTGTGGTTAAGTTCTAAAGTTAGATCTATGAGTTTTCTAACTTATCCAAGTAGAATCACCGAAAAGATGTCAGAGATTTTCGTGGTGATTTTATGAAAGGAGTCAAAAATCGAAATACCAAAAAGCTCTCGCCTAAAAAATTTAAAAAGGGTTTATTTTACCACTTAATTTATGAGAAAAATTTCGGCCTTCTGGGACATGGAAATATATGGTATAAAGTAACTCCTGTCCAAAAATGAGCTCATTCCGACTTAAAATGAGCAAGTTATAACTATTTCAATATTTAGGTTTTTTTGACAAAAAACGCTATAATCGGAGTTCTATAACTTCGATGACCATGAAATTTAAACTAGAGGCTCATGTTAACATGTGTAAGATCCTGCCAAGATTTAGAAATTTCTGGAGTTAAACTTGAGGTAGCTAATTTCTTAAGGAATCAATTAGAAATTGATTTTTGAAAAATACTTAAGGGAGTTGAAAAATTATAAAAAAATACTTGTTGTGTATGAAATATATGTATATATGTTTGGACAAAGGATAGAAGAATAATAAGTTGATTTGGTATTTTTTATGAAAATGGTTTAGTTACGAACATATGAATTAAATATGTTATGTGAAGTTAGAAAATTGGTAAATAGGATTTTATGGCTTGGGAATCCTATATAAGGTATATGCAGATATTTGATGAGGGATTTGATCATTGGTGATGAAATCTTATGAGTATGGCATTTTTGAATGATTAAATACATTATTTGGTAAAGTGTAAACAATTGAAATAAATTATTTATAAGTTTAAGAAGTGATTAAAATATTGTTATGATATTAACAATATTAGATTATGAATTTATTATGTGATTGATAATATTTGGATAAATTTAAAGTCTTTAATATTTATCCTTGTTTTCGTTTGTTTAATGTTTATATCATTGTCATCATTCTGATGCTTATATTGTGATAAAAGTCATCTTTGGCTTACATGCATAGATGAATTTAGTATGATTATGACCAGGGATTATTCGGTATAGTCATGACCGTAATGTGATGAATGATGTGGTAAAAATCCTCAGTGGCCTGTAGTGCATTGATGGACAGTTGTTGGTATGATTATGACCAGGTATTATTCGGTATAGTCATGACCATTGATGATTATATGAATATCCTTGGTCGTGGTACATGGATGATTCGGTATTATTATGTTGGAATAACCTGTTTATGCGAAGTACCGCATACATAGTGAAATTCTTCTATTATTCCATTATTTATTATTCTGTCGAAATATTACGCATCGTGCGTTTACGGGACGGGTTCCATTATTTATTATTACATTGGGAATAACTCGTCTGCGTGCGATCTATCGCACGCGATGATGAATCCTTCTCGTTATTCCATTCTTTATTATTTTGTTGGAATAACTTTTGTTTATGTGGATTACCACATGCATGGTGAATGATCCTTTGCATTCATTCCTTATTAAATTGTGGAAATGATCATTTACGTGGATTATGATGAAAGTCATAATAAAAGCATTGGGTGATGAAAATCATGGGTATATATAGTATTAGTAAGTGTTATGATGAGTTATGTTGGTTATTATGTGAAAACATGAAAGTTTCTTAGAAATCACAAAGGGTTGAAAATCGATTTTGGTGAAAATAGAACATGAAATTCAATTGACCATATCTCCTATTATATTTGAATTTTTGAGTGTGGTCAAGTTCTAGGTTAGATCTATGAGTTTTCTAACTTATTCAAGTGGAATCACTGGAAAGGGTGTTGTAGATTTTCGTGTGGACTGATTTTAGTAAAGGAGTCAAAAACTGCAAAATACCAAAAAGCTACTGCCCAAAAATTTAAAAGGGATGTTTTACCACTTAATTTGTGAGAAAATTCCGGCCTTTTGGGACATGGAAATATATGGTATAAAGTACCTCCTGTCCAAAAAATGAGCTCATTCAGGACTTAAAATGTGCAAGTTATGACTATTTCAATATTTAGGTTTTAAAATTTAAAAAACGCTATAACCGAGGAGTTCTATAACTCGATGACCATGAAATTTAAACTGGAGGCTCACGTTAACATGTGTAAGATCCTGCCAAGATTTGGGAATTTCTGTATTTAAACTTGAGGTAGCTAATTTTTTAAGGAATTAATTAGAAATTGATTTTTGAAAAATACCTAAGGGAGTTGAAAAATTATAAAAAAATACTTGTTGTGTATGAAATATATGTATATATGTTTGGACAAAGGATAGAAGAATAATAAGTTGATTTGGTATTTTTCATGAAAATGGTTTAGTTACGAACATATGAATTAAATATGTTATGTGAAGTTAGAAAATTGGTAAATAGGATTTTATGGCTTGGGAATCCTATATAAGGTATATGCAAATTTTGATGAGGATTTGATCATTGGTGATGAAATCTTATGAGTATGGCATTTTGAATGATTAAATACATTATTTGGCAAAGTGTAAACAATTGAAATAAATTGTTTATAAGTTTAAGAAGTACAATATTAGATTATGAATTTATTATGTGATTGATAATATTTTGATAAATTTAAAGTCTTTAATATTTATCCTTGCTTTCGTTTGATTAATGTTTATATCATTGTCATCATTCTCATGCTTATATTGTGATGAAAGTCATCTTTGGCTTACATGCATAGATGGACTTGGTATGATTATGACCAGGGATTATTCGGTATAGTTATGACCGTAATGTGACGAATGATGTGGTAAAAATCCTCAGTGGCCTGTAGTGCATTAATGAACAGTTGTTGGTATGATTATGACCAAGTATTATTCGGTATAGTCATGACCATTGATAATTACAGGAATATCCTTGGCCGTGATGCAGGGATGATTCGATTTTATTTATTAAGCTGAGTCTCAGGGATTAAGTTGATGAAAAACTTTTTAAATCATAGAAGATAGTAGATTTTATTCTCTACTTGATTTTTCTAATGGATTGTTTGTTCCGCTGTAGTTAAACTTTATGTCTATTGTATTTTATCAGTTTAACATTGTTGAAGGCTAATAATAATTTATCCTGCATTATCTTAGTCATAATATTTCTTACTGGACTAGTTGAGCTCACCCTTTCTTTCACTGTTCTCTTCAGGAAATGAGAATATAGTTGGGACTAGTCGGGAAACGGAGTGACGGTCCAGATGATAGCATTAGTAGTCCTCACTATTATGTTAAATAGTGTGACAATAAATGTAATGAGGACTTCATTGAGTTTGTATACTGTCTAAATGACAATATACGTATTAAAACTCTTAGATTATGTTTTGTCGTATTTTACACGACTGATGTATAATTAAGTTGTATTTGAATTTTGTACCATGTATCTGGAGACTCAAAATGGGTGATGTATACCTATTTTGGGGGCGTCACATTAATAGTCGTTGCAAAAAGTTGTATAAAATATTCAACTAAAATAGAAATTGTTTCCAATGAATGTGGTCTATATTAGGCAACGAAATATTGCAACAAAAAAAATTTTGTTGCCCACGATGAGGAGAAATCAAGTGGTTAGAAATTTTGCAACGAATTTCTAACGAATTTTGTTTCCAAATTTTGCAACTACTTATGAATTTTGTTGCAAAAAGTGAAAGCCTGACACAATCTGCAATGAAGGACAAGTTTCGTTGCTAAACATACACTTTTAGCAACGACTTATTATGTCGTTGCCTGAAAAATCGTTGCTAAAGACCCATTTTTAACAACAAAAAAACTTTCGTTTCCCACGATGACGGGAAATCAAGTGACCGAAATTTTTTTAACAAATTTCTAACTAAATTTTTTCCCGCTAATGAATTAGCAATGAAATTTTGCAACGACTTATGAATTTTGTTGCAAAAAGTGAAAGCCTTACACAATCTGCAACGAAGGACCAATTTCATTGCTAAACATATACTTTTAGCAATGACTTATAATGTCGTTGCCCAAAAAATTGTTGCTAAAGGCCCATTTTTTTGTAGTGGACATACATTTTGGTGGAGCAATATGAAGAAAGAGATAGCGGGGTTTATCTCAAGGTGTCTAACTTGTCAACTAGTCAAGGCGGAGCATCAAGTGCTAAAAGGTCCATTGCAACCACTTGAAATTCTAGAATGGAAGTGGGAGCACATTACCATGGATTTCATTACTGGTCTTCCCAAGGTTTCTCAAGGCATAGATGCGATTTGGGTCATTGTTGATAGGTTGACCAAGTCTGCTCATTTCTTACCGATACGAGAAACTTATACATTTGAACGTCTTGCTCGTATGTACATAAACGAGATTATAAGTTTGCATGGTATGCCAGTATCCATAATTTCTAATCGAGACCCAAGATTTACTTCAAGATTTTGGGTTAGTTTACAAAAAGCTACGGGCACGGATTTACCATTCAGTTCGGTATCATCCTCAAATGGACGGGCAGTCGGAGAGGACTATTCAAACTCTTGAAGATCTATTAAGACTCTGTGTCCTTGACTTCAAGGGAAGTTGGGACAAGTTCTTATCATTGGTGGAGTTTTCCTACAATAGTAGTTATCAAGCAAGTATTGACATGGCTCCATTTGAGGCGTTGTATTGAAGAAAGTGTCATTCTCCAGTATGCTGGGATGAGGTGGGTGAAGCAACGTTGTTTGAAATTGGAGTTAATGCGTATGACTCTTTGAAAAGATTCAAATGATCCAAATAATGTATAAAAATCTCACAAGATCGACAAAAGAGTTATGTTGATCTTTATCGAAAGGACGTGGAATTTAATATTGGAGATCATGTGTTGTTACGTGTTGCTCCATGGAAAGGAGTTACGAGATTTGGAAAGAGAGAAAAGCTCAATCCTCGATTCATTGGCCCATTTATAATCCTCGATTCATTGGCCCATTTATAATCCTCGATCGAGTAGGAACTGTGGCCTATAGACTCGCCTTACTGCCAAGTATGACTCGTGTTCATAACGTTTTTCACATATCTATGTTACGTAAATATGTGAAAGACCCGAACCACATTATTGAATTAGAACCAGACGAGATAGCGGAATATTTAACGTATGAAGAGTTACCTGTTAAAATCTTGGATAAGAAGGATCATATCCTACGCTCCAAGGTTATACCTCAAGTCAAAGTTTTGTGGAGAAACCACGATGTTGAGGAAATGACCTAGGAGTTATAATTTGAAATGAAGTCAAGGTATCCTCACCTCTTCGACATACCAGGTACGCACCCTAATTTTGAGGACGAAATTTCATAAGAAGTGGAGGTTGTAAGACCCTAACTTTTATGAATAAAGATTAATTTTTCTCAAAATATATTTTTGAATATTATGGTGTGGATTTAATATAATGTTATAGTTGTGGGTAATATTTACAAATTTTGCAAAGTAAGCAAGTGGTTATAAAATATTCGATTGGTCGGGGAATATTCGCTCTTATTGGGGAATATTCATAATGACGGCACAATAATTGGTGGACCCATAAAGCGAAATTATTATCGGAGTTAGAAAAGCGACAAAATTATCTTTTTATAAAAATAAGCAATGAAAGTTTTACCGTTAAAGCTGTTGAAATACCCGGTGGTAAAGAACGATGTCTGGCGTGGTTGCGTAGTAGTACCACGGTATTGATTATTGATGATTACATGAGAAGTCACTTAGTTATACTCAATTATTACTACAGTAATTACTGCATAATATCTCTCATATTACTGATTCAATTATTGTCACAGTATCATCTGTATAATATTTTATATTATTAAATCATTAATTTAGACGATAAAGTTATTCATATTATTATTTTCAATATTGACGATGTCAGAAAGTTACGTGAAGGAGAGGTTTAGTCACCTAATTGCACGCCAATAGGGAGAAATCCTTATTGGAAATCCCCCTCTTTCCTGGGAATGATCTAGTTGTTAAATATTGTGAGTTATAATATTAATGATGAATAAATTCGTGTTGATTAAAGATGAAATTGATATTTTCATTATGTTGGGATTATTAGTGTTAGTGGAAATCGACATTTATTTCGATAATAATTGACTTCTGGAGGTTATATTGACCAATCGGGTAATTAATCGGATAAATGAGCAATTAATTGCTATTAATTCACATGCTTATAACTATTTGTTCACATGTTTGTACTATTGATTCACATGCATGTACTATTAGGGAAGGTGGTGCAATATTGATAATAATTGCATGACTAAATTAAAAATAGAGGTATAGATGAAGGTATTATACTGTAACTATTTTTCACATGTATAGAATTATTGATTCACATGAATGTACTATTGATTCACATGCTTGTACTATTAGGGGAGGTGGTGCAAGTTTGATAATATTTACAAAACTAAATTAAAAATGAAAGAAAAGATGAAGGTATTATACTGTAATATTTTGAGCCCCAAAATGTGCAATTATCGAAACTATATTTTCCTATAAATAGAAGCTCATTCTTCTTTCATTCTCACCAATTCACTAAGACTCACAAAAGTAATTATAGAGAGAGAACCTATAGAAAGAGAAGAAGAGAAGTCTGCTACTTCACTATTCCAGTATCCAGTCTCCTTCTGAGGTAAGGGATATTATTTTTGTTCAGTATTCGTAAGAAATAATATTTTCTTCCATACTCTGTAGTATGTAAGTAATATTATTTCATTTTGTATTCCTGATTCTACACTCATTTTGTTAAAAAATTGCTTAAAATTAGTAGAATATCCTTGAAATTTGTGCTTCATCTAGTATCGTTTCACAAGGATATTTTTTGAATATTCTTATTATACTTTAAGCTTTTCATGCCGGAGTACTGTTCACGAGGTATTATTCATAAAGTACTATTCAAGGGGTACTATTTATAGAGTACTATTCTCGAATTACTATTTATGGGGTACTATTCACCCGAGGTACTATTCATGACAAAACTTGATTTCTTTTCTGTCCAAATCATTTTTGATACATTATTATTCTTGAATTTTACTCCACAAAGCAGTATCATGTTGACAATCTGGACATTATTGAATTCTAGATAAATTAAATTATTAATGTCTTTAATATTTATCATTTGCTTTCATTTAATTGAATTCTTATATCATTGTCATCATCCTCATGCTTATATTATGATGAAAGTCATCTGTGGCCGTAGTGCATAGATGGACTTGGTATGATTATGAACAGGGATTATTCGGTATAATCATGACCGTAATGTTACAAATGATGTGGTAAAAGTTCTCATTGGTCCGTAGTGCATTGATGGACAGTGGTTGGCATGGTCATGACCATTGGTGAAAATACGAATATCCTTGGCTCGTAGTGCATGGATAATTTGTGGTTGTGATACTAATGAATATCCTTGGCCGTAGTGTAGGGATGATTCGATGATGTGGATTATTTACAAAGCTAAGTCTCAGCGATAAAATTGATGATAAACTTTTTAAATCATAGAAGATAGTAAATATCATGCTCTACTTGACTCTTCTAATGGATTGCTTGTTTCGCTGCAGTTAAATTTGATATTTATTATATTTTATTAGTTTAACACTATTGAAGGTCTTAGTCATAATATTTCTTACTGGGCTAGTTGAGCTCACCCTTTTGCTTTCATTGTTCTCTTCTAGAAATGAGAATGTAGCCGAGACTAGTCGGGGAACGGAGTGATGGTCCGAGATGGTGGCTATAGTAGTCCTCACTATTCTATGAAATAGTGTGATAATAAATGTAATGATGACTCTATTTGAGTTTGAATACTGTCTAGAAGACAATATTAGTGTAAAAACTCTCAGCTACGCTTTTGTCATATTGTATTAAAGAAGTTTGTATTTGATTTCTGTACCATATATTTGGCGACTCAGAATGGGTGATGTATACCTATTTTGGGGGCGTCACAAATATTCCAGTGAAATAATATTAGATGATGTACAAAACTCAAGGAATTTCTAATTATTTCAGGAATTATAGAAGAAATACTTATTATAGTAAGTGTAGATTTAGGAATATGGAACGAAATAATATCACTTACACATATACTATAGAGTATGGAAGAAAATAATATTCCTTACGAATATTGAAAGAAAATAATACCCCTTACCTTAGTAGGAGACTAAATCTGACTGGTATAACGGAGATTATCTTGAGAAATCTTGCGCTATTAGCTACACTCAAAGTATCCTTATACTCAAAAGAAATACGCACAATATTATAGAAGAAGAATTTTGTGATTCTGGTGTAATTTTCATTTCTTAACTAATCAACCTATTTATAGGAGAATGGCAGGGCTCTATTTAAAAGAAAATCACGAACGAACATTTGAAAGTTTCACAGATGAATTCACGGGCGAAAATCTGATTTTTATTATGCAATAAAATATTCTAATAAAAAAAACTTTATATATAATATAATATTCCAATCTTTATTTTACCTGAGATTTAGAAAATCAAGGAGTTGTAGAATGAAACTATTGTTGATGATTGTGAATATATGAAAGAAATGGCTTAATAGAAGAAAAGAAGTTTGATAAATATTGTGGACAATGCAATTTAGTAATGGCTATTGCATCAATCTTAGATCAAAGATATAAAATGTAATTAGTTTTATTTTGTTCCCATAGATGTATATCACTAAGTTTGAAGCAAAGAGAAACTTAATACTTGTTCAAAATGCTTTACAAGAAGCCATTTAATGAATATGTGACACTTTATAATGCAAAACAAGTTGTTCGTAGTCGATGTGAAACTTCAAGTGCTAGAAATAGTGTTAAACCGGTGGTATCTATTGGTGGATCCAAGAGTAAGACCAGGAGTAGAGCAAAGTTTGATAGTTAGGCTCAAAACATGGACATTGTATCCCCATGTTTAAAGTCTTATTTGGAAATTTACTTGAAAGAAGGGAGATTGGTTTTTAATGTTGATGATGATTTTAATGCTTTAAAATGGTGGAAGGCAAATACTTTAAAATTTAAGGCGTTATCTAGGATGACAAGAGATATATTGTCCATACCTGTGAGTACTATGGCCTCTGAATCAACATTTTGTGCTGGGGGGAGGGTTCTTGACCAGTTCAGGAGCTCTTTGAAGCCTGACACAGTTAAAGCTTTGATTTGCACATGTAATTGGTTGTGGGCTGAGTATAGGATTAAGAAAAGCATGATTTTAAGTATTAATTTGTTTAGTTTTTTTTTCATAAATAAATAAATACGCAAATAATATCATGGATTAATATTAATTGTTTGACAATGTAGGGTGATGAAGATTGATGCAAGAGGTGAGCTTGGAGACTAAAGTGGTGATGTAGTGAAGAAGTTAATGATGGAATGCATGATCATAGAGCTAGTTGGAGTGCGAATCTTTGTGATACATTGTTGTTTACATTTCGGTTTTAAAATATTAGGACTTTGGTACTTTGTTTACTATTGAGTTTGTTGGACTTGGATTGTTGGACTTTGGTTATTTTGTTTGGAACTTTGGATTTCTTTATGAGCATTTTTGAATTTGGTTTATGAAATGTTGCCAAACTACTAGCTTTAGTCTTTGGAGTTTGGAATTTGGAATTTAAATATTTGGCTTGCAACCTTGAGTTTATAATGCACAAGCAACACAACAAGTTTGGTGTACATTCTAAAAAAAAGAAAATGATTTTTTGTCTTTTTAAATTGTAACTTTCTTTTATTTTTTACAAGTAAGTTCTCAATTTGTTTCTAACCCATCTTGAAGGATTGAAACTTGAACTTTGGACCTTGAATAATTGATTTCTGTAATGACTTCGTGAATTGATTATGTTTAATAGTTGACTTATTAATGATTAATTAAGGAAGCTAGCTTGATGTAAATTCTAAAAAAAAAAAAGATAAGTTTTTATCTTCTTTATTTTGTTATTTTTTTTATTTATTACAAGTTAATTTTCAAGTTTTCTAAGTTTCTAACCCATCTTATATATGTGCAACATTGAAGCTTGGAGTTTGGAGCATGAATATTTGATTAGTTACTACAAAGTCCGAAAAAGAAGAAGATAAGTTTCTTATCTTTTTTATTTTGACATTTTCTTTTATTTTTTACATATAAATTTTAACTTTTTTTTAACTCATCCTGTGTATTTGTAGGATTGAAGCTTGGACTTTGGAGCTTGGATAATTGGTTTGCAGTCATGACTCGTGAGTTGATTTTGTTTAACAGTTGAATGATCAAGGATTAATTAAGGAAACTATCTTGGTGAAAATATGAAAAAAAAAAGATAAGTGTTTTCTTTTTTATTTTATTTTGTTATTTTATTTTATTTATTACAAGTTAATTTTCAATTTGTCTGTTTCTAACCCATCTCCCATTTTTGTAGCATTGAAGCTTGGATAGTTGGACTTTGGACCTTGATAACTAGTTTAGTGTTTAAATTAGCTTATAAATTTGCTTGTTGTTTCACATGAAGTTGCCTAAATGTCTAATGCCTTGAATTGTATTGTTGAACTAAACGTGAAGTTATTACCTTGATGTTGTTATACCTTGTTGCTTTCTTGCTGTTGCTAAACATAAAAGTTGCCCAGTGGCATGTGCCCCTTTTTTGGTCAATTGGCCTTGAAATCGTAAATGATCAAAAGAATAATTAAGGAAATTAGCTTGGTGAAAATTCTGAAAAAGGATAATTGTTTTCTTTTCTAATTTGTTATTTTTTAATTTATTATAAGTTAATTTTCAAGTTTTCTATTTCTAACTCATCTCCCATTTTTGTAGCATTGAAGCTTGGACAGTTGAACTTTAGAGGTTTATAATTAGCTTGATGCTGAAATTAGCTTGTAAGTTAACTTGTTGCTGATGAAGTTGCCTAAATGCCTGATGTCTTGTTACTGTGTTGTTGAACTGAACATGAAGTTATTGTCTTCATGTTGTTAAACCTTGTTGCTTTCTTCTTGTTGCTAAACATGAAAGTTACTCACTGCCCTGTGCCCCTCTTTTTGTCAGTTGGTCTTGAAATTGTCAACTAAATGAATGAAAAATTGATCATGGTTGTTGTGTTGCTAAATTGAACATAAAGATATTGCTTTGATGTAATGATGTTACTAGAAATTGTATCATAATATAATTAATATTGTAAATTTATCATTTAAATTTTTGTAACACATGTATTTTTATATATAAATAAAACTGAAGTTTTTCTAAGTTTTTATTTTTATGTCTCATTTTTGTGTGATCCATCTCAGGCTCGAGCTCGAATAGAATGGCTCGTGAATTACTCGTTGTGAAAACTAGTCGAGTAACTCCGAGCCGAGAAGTATCGAGTAATTCATCAAGTCGAACTTGAACAATCTTGGAAATTATCAGTTAAAATTTGAGTCAAACCTGAACACAAATTTTATGATCCAAGTTGAACATGAGCATTAGGGTGTTCGGATCGAATCGAACCTCATATCTATATGCTTTATCCTCCCATGATACTTCGAGTTCTTGATGTAATCAAGGGTCGATGTGTTATCACAGTGTATCACATAGGATAAGAAGATAATATTGAGATCCTTAAAGAACTTCCTACGCCACTTGGCTTCCTGAACAACTGATAAACATGCAACAAACTTTGACTCCATCATAGATAGAGAAACACATGTTTGTTTCTTGCTGAGCCGTGTGATGGCATCTCCATATAGTAAGAATGCATAACCTGAGGTAAATTTTTGTTGTCTATAATAACCTCCCCAATTGGCGTTTGAGTATCCAACTAAACGAAGATTCGGCCCTCCATAGTATAACATGTAATTCAATGTGCCTTTTAATATAGTAGGATCCTCTTGATTGCTTTCTAATAAGCGATCCTTGGGTCTAAGGAGATCGAGTTGTAATTAAGGTATGAATAGTGGTTTGTTTGATTGATAGATTTTGGGCTGGATTTTTAAGGTTATTGAGACCAATTTGCCATCTATACGTTTGTCTACACTTTTGTCATTAGCGAATGGTGCGATGATTTCATTTGGAGATGACACTGAGGTTAACGCTTTGGCCAAATAATTTCGTCATCGAGAATGATATCATTCTCTTCAGAATAAGGTCATTTTTGTTAACTTTGTTTGTCTGTTATGATTCCCCCCTTTCTGCAGTAGAAATACTAATTGGATTTGGAGTACCAATCAAGTTTGAAGAGTACCAACTAATTTTAGAGTACCAACTAAATTTGTCTCTCCTTATATATATTACTCCCTCAGTTCTTTAATATAAGTCGTTTTAGAGAATTCTTTTTGTTCCTTAATATTTACTCCGTCCCAGGATAAAAATCTTGATTGATTTTTTGCGCATATTAAGAAAGAAGATAAAATGACAAAATTGTCTATATTTAAATTCTCATTTAATTGCATCCCCCAAAAATAGGTATACATCACCCATCTTGAGCCACCAAATACATGGTACAAAATACAAATACAACTTAATTATACAACATCGTGTAAACAATACGACAAAACATATATTTGAGAGTTTTAATAAGAATATTGTCATCTAGACAATATCCACACTCAAAGAGTCCTCATTACATTTATTGTCACACTATTTAATAGAATAGTGAGGACTACTAATCTTTATCATCTGATTTAGTCACTCAGGTTCCCAGGCTAAGTCCCATTTATATTCTCATTTCTGAAGAGAATAGTGAAAGAAAAGGTGAGCTCAACTAGCCCGATAAGAAATATTATGACTAAGATAATGCGAGAATAAATTATCATTAGCCTTCAATGATGTTAAGCGATAAAATATAATAGACATCAAGTTTAAGCTGCGGTGGAACAAACAATCCATTAAAAAAGTCAAGTAGAGAATAAAATCTACTATCTTTTATGATTTAAAAAGTTTTTCATCACTTTTATATTTGAGACTCGACTTAATAAATAATCCACATCATCAAATCATCCATACACTACGGGCCCGAGGATATTATTTAGTATCACGACCACGAATTATCCATACACTACGGGACAAAGATAATGATGTGTTTTCATCAAGCAGTCTGATCATGCCATAAAATAATTCATCTTTGCACCCTTGGTAGAAGAGAATCCATAGCCATAATCATACCAAAAGCTGTCCATCGATGCTACTACGGACCGATGAGGACTTTTTCCACATCATTTGTAACATTACGGTCATGATTATTAGAATAATCCACAGTCATAATCATACCAAGTCCATCTATGCACTACGAGCCACAGATGACTTTCAACATAATATAAACATGAGGATGATGACAATGATATAAGAATTCAATAAAACAAGTTCAAGAATTAATTTATCCGAGGAACTAATAACGTCAAATTATCGACATGATACTTCTTTGTAGAGTAAAATTCAAGAATGCTCGGAAGAATATTTCCATGAAAAGATCTTTGGATGAAGCGCAAATATCGAGGATATTCCACTAATTTCATGGAGTATAGAAGTCAAAACTTTAACCAATTTGAGTATAATAAAGAATGGAATAACAAAAGAAATCACCGAGCATGCGATAAGGCGCTTGCAGACGAGTTATTCAACAGAATAATAAATAACGGAACCGGTCGTATGCGTAAGCGCGCGCAGACGAGGATATTCAACAAAATAATAAATAACGGAACCAAGTCGAGGCAAAATTACATGCAAGCGAGGATGTTCAAAAGAATAATAAATAATGGAACGAATGCGTAAATGCGTAAATATTACGAGAATAATGATGAATTCCAGCATGCGAATAATAAGCGGAACGGAACCAGAGTAAAGAATGTAAATGGAACCATGCGGTAACGAAGGGATATTCAACAGAATAATAAAGAATGGAATAATAGAAGAATTTCACCATGTATGCGGTACCCGCATAGGCGAGTTATTCAACATAATAATAAAGAATGGAATAACGGAAGAATTTCACCATGTATGCGGTACTAGCATGCATAGGCGGAGTTATTCAACATAATAATAAAGAATGGAATAACGGAAGAATTTCACCAAGTATAGGGTAGTCCGCGTATCTGAGTTATTCAACAGAATAATAAAGAATGGAATAATGAAGTTCTCTTAATGAATATAAAAGAAATAATATAATACAACAAATAATATCCCTTACCTTAGAAAAAGCTGGATATAGGAGTAGTGAAGTAGTGAATACTTTTCTTTTTTCTCTCTATAGTTCTCTCTCTCTAGAGTTTGGTGAATTAAGTAAGAAATAATGAAGGAATGAGCTCTATTTATAGGAGAATGGGTGAATAGTAACTAATTCATGAGCGGTCAGATTGATTTATTTTTAAGCAGACGGTCAGTTGGTTTATTAATAAAATATTCTAATAAAACAAAATCTTTTAAATAAAATATAATATATTCTATTTATAATCTAATAAAAGCGAATAACTTTATAAAAGTATTACATTTTTATATAAAAAGATTTTACTATATCTGAAATACTATATAAGCACTATATAAACACTATGCATAATAAAATATAATATATTCTAATTATTGTCTAATAAAACAAATAACTTTATAAAAGTATTACATTTTTTATATAAAAAATTTTCTTAGATTTTCTATGCAAAATATTTATGCATAATAGAATATAATATATTCTATTTATAGTCTAATAAAAGCGAATAACTTTATAAAAGTATTACATTTTATATAAAAAACATTTTTTTACATTTTATTACATTAATAATACTAATAAAACAAAACTTCATCATCATTATTATAATTCACCTTTATTAATCGACCGAATTCGTTTCCCGAGAAAGAGGGCTTTTCGATAAGGATTTCTCCTATTGGCGGCATGATTAGGTGACGAACCTCTCCTTGGCGAACTTACTGAGACATCGTTAATATTGCAAATAATAATATTAATAACTCTGTCATCTCAATTATTGATTTAATAATATATAAAATATAAACAATAATTGAATCAAATAGCGTGAGATCTTATGCAAGCAATTCTTTGAAGCGATAATTGAACAAAATTGAGTGACTTCTCACGTAAGCATCGATAATCAATCTGGTGTGCTCTTTTATGCGACCACAGCGTATTCTTTGTACTTTTACTCACAGAGTAGTTCAATAGTATTAACGGTAAAACTTCCGTAGTTATTTTCATAAAAATATTTTTGTCGTTTTCTCGATCAGATAATATTCCGTTGTAGGGTCCTGATGATTGTGTCGTCGTACGAATATTCCTGTTAAAAGAATATTCCCGAGCCAATCGAATATTATATAACAACTTGCATACTTTGCAAAATTTATAAATATTACCCACAACTATAACATTATCTCAAATTCACACCATAATATTCAAAAAAAAAATATTTGAGAAAATTAAATCTTTATTAAGTAAAATTTGGGATTTTACAATCTCCCCTCTTATGAAATTTTGCCCTCGAAATTTATATACGATACTGGTAGAAGAGATGAGATATGAGGACACTTCGTTGATTCTAACTCTTGAGGTATAACCTTTGAGTGTTGAATATAATATATTCGAGATTTTACGCAGGTACATCTTTCATACGTTAAATTATCCATTATCTCGTCAGGTTCTAAATTAATAATGTGGTTGAGGGGCGTCCACATATTTACGTAACATCGATCGTGAAAAATGTTATGAAACCATGACATACTTGGCGGTAAAAGCGAGTCTATAAGCCCACGGTTCTACTCGATCGAGGATTTCAAATGGGCGATAAAATCGAGGGTTGAGATTTCCTCTCTTCATCGATTCTTGCTTCTAGAATAAAGCCCTCTTGAACCTTCTTCTTTACATTCATCATGACTCTGAGTATGTAGCTTGGCGGCTTTAACTTTATCGATTAAAGTCGATTACACTTCGTATATTCGTTATCTTCCGTGGGTTCGTATATTCATCGCTTTGTAAGTTTAAACGCATCGATCTTACTACTCACTGCGCGTCGGCTACCACGTTCACTTTTCCACGATGGTATTGAATGTACGATCGTAATCTTCAGCACGACTCGAGCCAGCGTCTTTTGGCGCATATTACGTTCGTTTTAGTTGAAGAAATATTTAAGGGTTTTAGAAATGGGGTTTTGTCTTTGGGGTCGATACAAAATTCGATTTCACGCTTCTGGGGTAGGCGAAGTCTTGAGAATCGTCGGAAATTTATTAACGATAGAAATATCATTCAAAAGCTGTGACCCTCATCCAAGACTTGGATAATACGTCACATTGATACTATCGACTTGCCGCGTTATTCACGGCGTCCCTACGGATAGTTTGGCGGTGCATTCCACTGAGGAAGTCAACAACGAAAGGATCGGGGCTCTTTACTTATGGCTTGATATAATGATGATTGACTTTAGTGGTTTGGTTGCTTGAATTAGCATAATAGGTTGGTTAGGAATATAAAAGCTAACAACCTTACGAAAAGCATGATGAGTAGTTAACGATCGATTCCTAAAATCACATCAAAGGCAAGTATTTTCAAAGAGATAAGATCGACGAAGTAGCGTGAAAGTGTCGATTTGAATCAAACAAGATTTATAAATAATGGATGTAGTGAAGGTTTCTCTATGAGTTTTAACGAGATAAGTCAAAGTCTAATTTCTCAGGAGTTAAATTTAAACATTGAACATGACTAGGTGAAATAAAGAATGGGTAGAATGGGGTATCGAATAAGGTATAGACTTACGTAAGCGTTTATGATTAACTTACGTGATAACCGTTCGGGTTCCTGAAACAAACACTCTCACTTAAACTCTCGGCTTTGACTTATGCAGGACATCCTTTGGCATCTTATATCGGTGGACTTGACTTCACTACGACAAAAATCGAGCTAGGTGACCTTCTCTCTTGCAATTGAAACACGCTTTGGATTCTTTGCGTCTGGTTTGGACGGATGTGTCCCTCTGTCGCATTTGAAACATCTGACCGGTGGTCGTTCTTCTTCCTTTGAAGCGGGTCTTTGATCTTTCTTTGTCTTTCCATCATTATTGAACCTTCTCTTCTTGAAATTTCCACTTTTATTATCTTGGCCATGATTACCCATGAAGTGGTTACCATTCTTGGCATGATAATTTCCCCCCGATGGTTATCATTGTTAGATGGCCGTTGCCATAGATACGATTATTATCGTGTTGTTGGTCGTTGCCTTTTGGTTGTCTTTGACTCATTATCGCGCTCAATAATTGAGCCCTATTCACAACATCGAATATAAACAAAGTTTGTGAGAAATGAGGTATTGGCGTATATCGGGTTTTGAACCTCTTAGAAACATTAGCGTCATTCGCTCCTCATTATCGACCAAATGGGATCAAAGCAGGGATAACTCCATAAACTTAGCCTCGTCTTTGCGACACGGTCGTATTTTTTTGCTCGACTTGATAAATTCCACCTCCTTCGTGTGCCGAATACTTTCGGGAAAGTACTTGTCGTTGAACAATTCTTGGAACTTCTCCCAAGACATCTTGAGTCGTCGGTGGAGTGCGTTTCTGATTCCCACCGATGATCTGCTTCTTCGCCAACATAAAGGTGGCGAATGGAACTTTTGCTCCTCTGAGCATTCAAGACATCAAATATCTTGGTGATCTGCTTAATCACGTCTACTGCCTTAAGTGGTTGCGGCTTTCCAAAAACTCGGTGGTCCCGGCTCCTTGAGCGCTTAGCGGTGACCAGTAGTAGGTTGCCATTATTTCCACTGCATTATGAGCAGGAGTCTCTCTCGTTTGGTGTTGCATGAATTCTAAAGCCTCTAAGCGTCTTCGTCGTTCATCATTTGATCGGTGTTGTTGTTTTACGGGAGGATTATCGCCTTCTGTTGCACATTATCACAGATTATTGATATGTGGTGACTCAGCGGTCTCATGTGCTCCATTGCTTATTCTCAACATTTTCGGATGCCATTTTCAAATCTTGCCACAAAACAAGGGTTAATTAACATATCACATATTATCCCTATACTACGTGAGCCAATTAAATACCAAATAAACTTAGGTAGGTCATACTAGCGAAGAATTCCCGTCTCTCCCCTCTAGTTCTTGTCTCATCTCGGCCGAGGATCATATCCTAAGCTTTGATACCTGTTGTGGCGCCCCCAAAATAGGTATACATCACCCATCTTGAGTCGCCAAATACATGGTACAAAATTCAAATACAACTTAATTATACAACATCGTGTAAACAATCGACAAAAATATAGCTGTGAGTTTTAATACAAATATTGTCATCTCAGAGCAATATCACACTCAAAATTGAGTCCTCATTACATTTATTATCACCTTTATTTAATAGAATAGTGAGGGACTACTAATCTTTATCATCTGGACCGTCACTCAGGTTCCCAGGCTAGTCCCATTTATATTCTCATTTCTGAAGAGAACAATGAAAGCAAAAGGGTGAGCTCAACTAGCCCGATGAAATATTATGACTAAGATAATGCGAAGAATAAATTATCATTAGCCTTCAATGATGTTAAGCGATAAAATATAATAGACATCAAGTTTAAGCTGCGGTGGAACAAAGCGATCCATTAAAAAAGTGAGTAGAGAATAAAATCTACTATCTTTTATGATTTAAAAAGGTTTTCATCACTTTTATCATTTGAGACTCGACAATAAATAATCCACATCATCAAATCATCCACTACAGCTACTGGCGAGGATATTTTTTAGTATCACGACCACGAATTATCCATGCATTACGGACCAAAGATAATCGTGTTTTCATCAATGAGTCTGATCATGCCATAAAACAATTCATCTTTGCACCCTTGGCGAAGAGAATCCATAGCCATAATCATACCAAAAGCGTCCATCGATGCTACGGGCGATGAGGGATTTTTCCACATCATTTGTAACATTACGGTCATGATTATCTTAGAATAATCCTGAGTCATAATCATACCAAGTCCATCTATGCACTACAGGGCCACAGATGACTTTCGACATAATATAAACATGAGGATGATGACAATGATATAAAATTCAATAAAACAAGTTCAAGAATTAATTTATCGAGGAACTAATAACGTCAAATTATCGACATGATACTTCTTTGTGAAGTAAAATTCAAGAATGCTCGGAAGAATATTTCCATGAAAAGAATCTTTGGATGAAGCGCAAATATCGAGGATATTCCACTAATTTCATGGAGTATAGAAAGTCAAAACTTTAACGGTTGAGTATAATAAAGAATGGAATAACAAAAGAAATCACCGGGCATGCGATAACCGCGTACCAAACAAGTTATTCAGCGGAATAATAAATAACGGAACCGGTCGTGCGTAAGCGCAGCAGAGCGAGGATATATTCAGCGAATAATAAATAATGGAAACGGTAAATGCGAAATTACGCGCAAGCAGAGGATATTCAGCGAGAATAATAAATAATGGAACGGTCATGCGTAAAAGCGCGCGAGCGGGATATTCAGCCAGAATAATAAAGAATGGAATAACAAGAAGAATTTCACCATGTATGCGGTAGTTATTAAAGCGAATAATAAACAATGGAAGGAGGTTATTCAACATAATAATAAAGAATGGAATAACGGAAGAATTTCACCATGTATGCGGTACTTAGCATAGGCGAGTTATTCAACATAATAATAAAGAATGGAATAACGGAAGAATTTCACCAAGTATAGGGTAGTCCGCGTATCTGAGTTATTCAACGAGAATAATAAAGAATGGAATAATGAAGTTCTCTTCATGAATGAATGAAAAGAAATAATGAATCTACTTACGAGTCTGACAAATAATATCCCTTACCTTAGAAAAAGCTGGATATAGGAGTAGTGAAGTAGCGAGAATACTTTTCTTCTTTCTCTCTATAGTTTCTCTCTCTAGAGTTTTGGTGAATTCGTAAGAAATAATGAAGGAATGAGCTTCTATTTATAGGAGAATGGGTGAATAGTAACTAATTCTGAGCGGTCAGATTGATTTACTTTTAAGCAGACGGTCCAGATTGATTTTTACTATAAAATATTCTAATAAAACAAAATCTTTTAAATAAAATATAATATATTCTATTTATAATCTAATAAAGCGAATAACTTTATAAAAAGTATTATTTTTTATATAAAAAGATTTTACTATCTGAAACACTATCTGAACCTTATCTACAAACAACAAATACTATGCATAATAAAATATAATATATTCTAATTATTGTCTAATAAAACAAATAACTTTATAAAAGTATTACATTTTATATAAAAAGATTTTACTATAAACACTTTGTACGGCCTTTATGCAAAACACTATGCATAATAGAATATAATATATTCTATTTATAATCTAATAAAGCGAATAACTTTATAAAAGTATTACATTATTTTATATAAAAAATTTTTTACATTTTATTACATTAATAATACTAATAAAACAAAACTTCATCATCATTATTATAATTCACATTATTAATCGATTAATAAAGTCGTTTCCGAGGAAGAGGGGCTTTCGATAAGGATTTTCTCCTATTGGTAGCGCATGATTAGGTGACAAACCTCTCCTTGGCGAGAACTTCTAGACATCGTTAATATTGCAAATAATAATATTAATAACTTTGTCATCTCAATTATTGATTTAATAATATATAAAATATCGACAATAATTGAATCAAATAACGTGAGATCTTATGCACAATTCTTTGAAGCAATAATTGAACAAAAGCGAGTGACTTCTCACGTAAGCATCGATAATCAATCTGGTGTGCTCTTATGCAACCACAGCGTATTCTTTGTACTTTTACTAAGAGTAGTTCAACAGTATTAGCGGTAAAACTTCGTAGTTATTTTCATAAAAATATTTTTGTCGTTTTTCTCGATCAAATGATAATTCCGTTGTAGGGTCCACCGATGATTGTCTTAGTAAATGCGAATATTCCTGTTAAAAAAAGAATATTCTCGAGCCAATCGAATATTATATGGAAACAACTTGCATACTTTTGCAAAATTTATAAATATTACCCACAATATATAACATTATCTCAAATTCACACCATAATATTCAAAAAAATATTTTGAAAATTTAAATCTTTATTAAGTAAAATTTGGGATTTTTAAAGATTATGACAAACTTATTTTAATACAAAATGAAGAAGCTGTGTTTAGAGAAATGAAGAAATCTCTAGAAATTTTACCGAAGACAAATACATGTTATTAAAGGTTAAATGAATGAATTAATTTATTTATGGTCCTTGGTATATGTACATTGTTTATCTAATTGACAATTTATAAGTTTTTTATGGTTATTATAAAATAACAATTATTATAAAATTATATATTGAAATGTATGTAATATATTGTTGGATTTTTAGAGGTTAAATATGTATCTAATTAAGTAGCATAAATCATATATATATATTTGTAGTCAGAAGCTCTCTCTAGCGAATAGGAGGAAGCGAAGCTATATAATGACGGTTTTTAAAATAAGCTATAATATCAAAAACTATAGCGACGAAAAAATTATCATTTATAAGCGGATTAGATTCTTGGATTATTTCATTCCGATTAATTTGAAGCGGAATTTGTATATCTGTATATATATATATATTAAATTTTATAATCAGAATCTTAATAAATTTCTAGAAGAAATAAAACATTTTAATATAAAAAATTACAAGCATATTTACAAAGATTATGGCAAACTTATTTTAATACAAAGTGAAGGTGTGCCTAGATAAATGAAAAAACCTCTAGAAATTCTACCTAACACAAAGACATGCTATTAAAGATTAAATGAATGAATAAATTATTTATTTAAGTTGTCACGCAAGAACCGAGACAATTCGGGATTATCCGATTCAACTCACTTACTAATATGTAACAACTCAGGATTATCTGAATTGACTAACCTATTATTAGATTATAGATGATATACCAACGATCATAAAACAAATCAAAACTTAAAATTTCAACCGATATGACTCAATTATTTTAAAGTATTTTAATGAGTGAACTCAGTATATGTGTTTGGCAATCTTCCCTTTACAAATAGGAATAGATGAATTAGGTGTGCCTAGAGAAATAAACAAACCTCTAAAAATTCTACCATTAAAGGTTAAATGAATGAATGAATTATTATTTTTAAGTTGCTACCCGAGAATAGATAACTTATGAATATCGAGTCGACTCACCTACTAATGTGTAATAATTCAAGATTATCTGAGTTAACTAACTTATTATTAAATTATAGATGGCATATCAACGGTCACTTAAAACAAACTAAATTTTAAACTTAACTGAGATGACTCGATTATTTAAAAATATTTTAATGAAGTGGACTCATTGTACGTGTTGCCAATTTTCTCTTTATAGATAGGAATAAATAGTATGATTGATTGATAAACCGGAAATTTTCTCTTTTATGGACGAAAAATTTAGGTTTTTTTTAATTTTATGTTTTGAGTTTTTTAATAAGCGGAAAAAAAAATAGATAAAAACTTGGTCGTTTTTTCTTAAAGTTTTAGATTAAAAATTATTTGATTTGAATGAGATTTTTTTTTAAAATAAGTAATATTTTATAATTTTCGTATTATCATTGATTTCGATATAATAAATTTTTAAATTATAACGCGTGTCACCCGGTTTGTTTTTATCTACACGTGTGTGAAAGACTGCACTGTCTTGATACAAAGAAACAAGCTTGTGTGACTATGCAAATGAAGATATAAATATCCAAGGAAAACAGGGGAAGAAGTGGAAAGAGTACTAGAGAAATGTTAGTACCTGATGGCCTTAGAAATAATTTACAAGCAAATCTGCTTATGGAGAAAGCAACCTGGAGATCATAAGAACATAACTCAACAGATAGATTTCGGACATCTCTACACTAGAGGAATGGAGCGATTTCCAGCAAACTAAACATGGATACAGAAATAGAGATAGGAGATTCCATGTTAGAAGACATTGTCACAGAACTTATCAACAAATTAATGTATAGAGTTGAGGAAAATCATAGCTGCTTCATCCAACAATTTGCTCCTCTCATTATCTAAGTGGGCTGCTCAAATACTTGCTGATGTCGAATTCCAAAAACCAAGTCACGAGCAGTGTTTGTGTAATATCCTGAAAAATAATAATAAAATAATATTAAATTTATATTCTTAAAACATATTGTTTGGAGCTTGTCATTTATTTAGATTCCAAAGCTAGTTATTTAAATTATGTGGGCTAATAAATATTAATAAGTGATAGATAATATTATGTGGTTAAAATTTGGGCCTTAATATTAATTTAACCCAAATAGAAGTTTATTAGGACAAACCTAATTAATAAATAGCTAAACCTAATATTACTTCATTATACAAAGCTGAATAAGAAGAGGTGATTACTTTGGAGATAAAGGGAACTGATTCTACAAAGGGGGCTCAAAGGTGAAGAAAGGCTAGAATTTTGATCACTTAGTGGGAAAATTTCATCGATAACAAGTAAGTATATTATATATTATATAAAAGTAGGGTTAATCACGTGGTTCCATATTAAATTATTAAATTTAGTAAGTTGTTTTTTTCATCATGAGCAAGTACTTTTGTAATTCAAGAACTAAAGCGATCTTTAAAGATGAGAGAGTTTATTTATTAATGTAATACTTATGCGGATGTACTTATTATTATCACTTTATTCAATCAGTTGAGCGGAGGAGTGATGCATGATTGATTTTGGAGATCTAAAATAATAAATTGATGATTTTTTAAATAAAATATATATATAGCGATAGTAATTAAAGTTTACGAAAACTTGCATAATTTGCAAGAGATGTTATACAAATAAATATGTAAGATTATATGGAATGAATTAAATTTTAATATTATAAGTAATTATATTTTATAGTCGTACCAAATAGAAGTGTTCATATTTTTTATAAATGTACTTACATTTAGTATTATTAATTTGTGTAAATAGTTGAGACGGAAGGAACTTAAAGAGTTATATTTGGAATATAAATTTTGGAGTATTAATAATTGATATAAAGGCGATGATTAAAAGGCATATTAAATAGATTATGAATTATTTTGGAATTATTAATTGGATTATATTTAATTTGAGGTGAATATGTTTAGGTGATGAATAACGTTTCGTATTTGATATCGTTGGCATTTGAGGTAAGATTTTGTGGAGTGTCTTTATAAATGATTTGGAAGTATCAGTGCACGGATTGCGTACTCTTTCAGTGACACTCTTTTGTTTTTAAATTTGTTCGATTTGCTTAGTATTTCAAATTACATTATGATTTCACATAATTGTTTCTGTGAAATAAATATATTAGTTTCATTTTAGAGTTGATACATATGACTAGTATTTGTACTCTTTGAATTAGGTATTCATGTTTTAGTCTTATTTATTTCGATAATTATAGGCGGTACATATTCTTTACCTTCTTTTGAAACCTTGTGATTATAATTTGATTTGGTTCAACGTATGCATATAGAACCCTTTTGTTGGTATTTTTATGCGTGTGTTGTGACATGATATTTTGTTAGAATATCTAGTAGGGTATACAGCTATAACCACTGTGGGGTACCACAGGCATGTAAATCTTAGCACGAGAGACATGACACTTTAAAATGGCGGGTGTGATTAGTCCATGGCGTCTCCGTTTTGAGCTCAGGAGGAAGTGGGCCATTTGGTGTTTTTATTGTGGGAGGCGTGTGGGTTAACCCTAGTTTTACATTACTGCCGGATGTGTGATGTTGTGCCAAACACACCTATCTCCAGGTTACATACATTTGGATTAGCGGTCCGATGTGTGATTTTATGTGTGGCATTATTTTGGTTACTGTGGCATTATTTTGACTTGCACGTGTGGCAATGTGTATTCTGAGCTCATTCGGTATAAAATAACTCCGACCATTTGTTTGACCTATTATTTTATTGGATTAGTTTTGTTGGTTTACATTCGATTCAAGTCGTTGAGTTAATTCTTGATTCGTTATTTCTTTATTCTTTTATTGGTTTAAATCAATTCGTTGATTGAGATATATTCATTCGTTGATTCGGATATATTTCATTCGATTGTATATCTTTTGTATATCTATATCCGTCTTGGGCGATTGGCTCATCTTTGTGTTTTCTTCGGCGGGTTTGCGAGGGTGATTGAGGGGCTAGTGTGATGAGTTTTTGTCTTTGACCATTTAGGTTGATTGAATTTTAAGTTTTGATTATTTTGACTCGGTTTGAAATTGTACTTATTACTTTATTAATGAATCACCCTTTATTAATATTTTGAGGTTGTTAGTGCTCTGTTTATTTATTTTGAGGTTTGTTGTGCTTTTTGCGTGACCTCCGTTTTTCTTTTCGGGAAGGGGTGTTACAAAGATGGTATCAAAGCTTAGGTTCTTTCTTGTAGAAAACCTATTTAGGTTTGACTTTGTGAGTTAATGGGTAAATCCTTTGGGTGAGCATAGGAGTTTGAATTGATTTTGTTCTCTGTTTGGTTGGTCTTATTACGACCAAAGTGTTTTTAGTTCTTTGAGTTATAGTTGACTTGAAAAAGCGAGATAATTTATTAAGATTATTATTGTTATCGTTGGAACAATAATATTAGTTAAGGATTGTGATTGGATTATTAAGGAGAATAATATCATATTTTGTTGATTAAGAAATGATTATCACGATTATGATATGAGCATTTGTATCGACGAAGATTTTGATATGGGAGAATTATTTGTTAAGAGTTATTTGAGGTAATTACAAATTATTATGATTTTGGAATTGAGGATTTTATTTGGGTTAGATTACGATTTTGTTAAGTTGTGAATAATTTGAGGTATGTGAATCGGTGGGATAATATGATAAAGTGAAAACTATTAAGTCTGAAAGGATCTCTTGTAATTTTGAGTTGTTGTAAAGATTAAGAGGTAATTAGATTAATTTTTGGAGTAAATGAATTTTGCGATTATTTCTAGTAGAATATTGGAGTTATCTTATATAAAATTTTGAGTGATAGTATGAGGGAGATTTTGGAATTTGTTGGGTTAAGGTTTGCACTAAGAGAATGATTGATTTATTAAATGATTAGATATTAAGTGATGAATATTTAAGAGATTTTTGAAAGCTATCATTTGTTTATTCGAGATAATTAGGATATATGATTTGGAGTTTGGTATGGTGATGGAGATCTTAGTAGTAGTATATTTTTGGTGTAATAATATTTGAGAACTAATTTGATTGGAGGTTATGATATTTTGAAACTCTTAAGGACTTAGGAAAGTTGGTGATAAAGAGATATTAGTAGTATATGCTTTGGTGTAATATTATTTGGTGAATAGTTCAAATTAAGGATGAGATATTTTGAAGCTCTTGAGGACTTAGGGAGAGTTGGTACTATGGTTTGCATAGTTGTTTTGGTTATCTGATGTCTTTAGAGTTTTGCGTGAATTTATGTAAAATTAAATAAAAATAATTTGTTAGATCTTTGTCATGTGTGGAATATAAATATTTTAACGAGTTAAAAATAATTTTAAATATTTTGGTTATTTGAATCGTATTTAGATGAAGAAAAATGTTTGTGATTTCGAATTATGTTAGAAAATAAATGCAGCTTGCAAAGAATGAAACTCAAAGATATTAGCTGGGGGCACTTTTGACGGTGGATCATGTGATTTAACGTGAAGAACCTTACCAAGACTTGACACGGTGGTGATGAATCTTTTACAAGTACATTGATAATTATCTTGGATAGATGACTTATCCGCGTTGATCGAATTACAAATGGCAGCGCTACGTCATGACTAAATTTATTTATTTTTCTATTACATTTGAATTAGAGGGCGAATTATTTTTAAGGGGTGAAAAATGTAATAACCTATTTTTTATATAATTAAATATTAATTAATTTTATCTTATACAATTGTGTTTAAATGGGAAAAGGTAAATGATTTTGTTTCCTTGCTTTTCTTCCTTGTTTTGTTTGGAAAAATTAAATTCTTTTAGTAGATAATTAAATAATGATTAAATTAAAATTTGAGGAAGATAATTCCTTTTGTTAAAATCTTGTGGTAAAATTATTAGGCGGGGAAGCTACTTGGGAGATGAGAGAGTCTATTACCGGCGGAGTATCTACATCTTTGATAATTAGGTATTTTCATTCTTTTGATTAGGGAATGGAATCCTTTTTAAGGGAGGTAATGTAATATCTGAAAAATAATAATAAAATAATATTAAATTTATATTCTTAAAACATATTGTTTGGAACTTGTCATTTATTTGGGTTGAACTAGTTATTTAAATTATGTGGGCTAATAAATATTAATAAGTGATAGATAATATTATGTGGTTAAAATTTGGGCCTTAATATTAATTTAACCCAAATAGAAAGTTTATTAGGACAAACCTAATTAATAAATAAGCTAAACCTAATATTACTTCATTATCTATTTGAATAAGAAGAGGTGACTACTCACGGAGATAAAGGGAGCGACTACAAAGGGGCTCGGGTGAAGAAAGACTAGAGATTTTGATCACTTAGTGAGGAAATTTCATCGATAACAAGTAAGTATATTATATATTATATATAAAGTAGGGGTTAATCACGTGGTTCCACAGTATTAAATTATTAAATTTAGTATGTTGTTTTTCATCATGAGCAAGTACTTTTATAATTGAGAACTAAGAAGCGATCTTTAAAGATGAGAGAGAGTTTATTTATTAATGTAATACTTATGCGGATGTACTTATTATTATTATCACTTTATTCGATCAGTTGAGCGGAGGGTAGATGCATGATTGATTTTGGAGATCTAAAATAATAAATTGATGATTTTTTTTTAAATAAAATATATATATAGCGATAGTAATTAAAGTTCACGAAAACTTACATAATTTGCGAAGAGATGTTTATACAAATAAATATGTAAGATTATATGAAATGAATTAAATTTTAATATTATAAGTAATTATATTTTATAGTAAGTACCCAAATAGAAGTGTTCATATTTTTATAAATGTATTTACATTTAGTATTATTAATTTATTGTAAATAGTTGAGACGGAAGGAACTTAAAGAGTTATATTTGGAATATAAATTTTGGAGTATTAATAATTGATATAAAGCGATGATTAAAGGCATATTAAATAAATTATGAATTATTTTGGAATTATTGAATTGGATTATATTTAATTTGAGGTGAATATGTTTAGGTGATGAATAACGTTTACGTATTTGATATCGTTGGCATTTGAGGTGAGATTTTGTGGAGTGTCTTTATAAATGGTTTGGAAGTATCGATTCTGGTTACTGCGTGCTCTTTTCGACACTCTTTTGTTTTTAAATTTGTTCGTTTGCTTAGTATTTCAAATTATTTATGATTTCACATAATTGTTTTCACTGTGAAATAAATATATTAGTTTCATTTAGAGTTGATACATATGACTAGTATTTGTACTCTTTGAATTAGGTATTCATGTTTAGTCTTATTTATTTGATAATTATAAATGATACGTATTCTTTACCTTCTTTTTGAAACCTTGTGATTATAATTTGATTTGGTTCGACGTATACATATAGAACCCTTTTGTTGGTATTTTTATCGCGTGTGTTGTGACATGATATTTTATTAGAATATCGTAGGGTATACAGACTATAACCACACTTTGAGGTACAGGCATATAAATAAATCTTTGTACGAGAGGCGTGACACTTTTAAATGTGATTATGTGATTAGTCCATGGCGTCTCCGTTTTGAGCTCTAGGAGGAAGTGGGCCATTTGGTGTTTTTATTGTGGGGCGTATGGGTTAACCCTAGTTTTTACATTACGGATGTGTGATGTTATGCGAACACACTGTCAAATTTACATCGTTGGATTCGCGGTCGATGTGTGATTTTACAATAATGGCATTATTTTGGTTACTGTGGCATTATTTTTGACTTACTGTGTGGCGATGTGTATTCGACAAGGCTAGGTATAAAATAACTCGACCATTTGTTTGACCTATTATTTTATTGGATTAGTTTTGTTGGTTTTACTGTTGATTCAAGTCGTTTGAGGTTAAATTACTTGATTCGTTATTTCTTTATTCTTTTATTGGTTTCGTCAATTCGTTGATTGAGATATATTCATTCGTTGATTTGATGACTTTTGGGTATGGTATGATAATGACTTTGTAGAAGTAGTTTTTGTTTACCATTTATTTGGATATTTATATTTGATTATATATTTTTTTCTTTGATTAAATTTATCTTGCATATTTTTATTCATGGTTTAATGATTATAATTAATAGAAGGGTAAATTTTGAAAAAGTGATATTTTTTTTCATTTCATTGGAACTCAAAAATGCAAGAAAAGAATTTTTTTAAATTTTTTATTCTTTTCTATTAAAAGTCAGAAACAACACAAATGAAAACTTCAAATTTTCTATTATTTTCTATTGTAATTTAAGTTTTTTATTTTTTTTTCTGTCCAAAATTCAGAAACAGAGTGTAGTATGAATTCTCATAAATATATGAATTATTTTTTTTATTAAGAAAATTTTCTTTTTAATTATGAAATTCATTTTAACTTGTATCGACAATATTTTCGCCATCCCTATTTCGTTAAACTTCCAAACATAGTCCTAGTGACATGGCAAAGATTTAGTGCCAATTAGACATAACGTCAAGTCCACCTCAAGGCTTTTGATTTTTCGTCTTCTTCGTCTATCCTATTAGTATATTATAATTTATAATTTATAATATATAATACACTTCAACAGAAACCCTAAAAGCTTTCCCATTTTCTGATCAATTCTACCAATCAATCAAACAGTCAATTTGGGAATTAGGTAAATTATATGGAGAGAATAATGGGATTGAAGTACAAGCTAGGTCGGAAGATCGGAAGTGGATCGTTCGGTGAAATCTTTCTGGGTATCTGTTTGCTTTCAATTCTCTCCCTCTCTCTCTATATATATGGTTTGCTTAAACTGATACTGTTGGTTACATTCAGTTTTTATCCTCTGTTTTTTCAGCTACCCATGTAGATACATTTGAGATCGTTGCTATCAAAATTGTAAGATCAAATCTCGATTCCTTCTTTAACCCTCAATTTGAGCTATTATAATTATGTATTTGTCTAATTTCTATATTATTAGTTACTGTTACTGTTAGTAAACTGAGTGTGTAGTCTAGTTAGGTTGAAGCAATAATTTGAGAAGCCGGAGGTTTCAGAGCTCATTTGAATCATTTCTGGATATTTAGTTTGTTATGTGCCCTTTGAAGTTTAATGTTGCAGCAAATTTTCATCTTTTAGAAAGCTTGCTATTTTGAGGATAAAAGCTAGTCTTTTACTAGTGTATTTTCTTTTGACTATTTGGAGACCCTTGGATTGAACTTTGTTGAATTGGTAAAATTCGCTTTATATAATTATGTATAGCAAGAGGTAATGCCAGCTTTAGAAGTTTCTGTTTTATGTATTAGTAACTGTTAACTTTATAACAAACATGTATCATATTTTGTTAAATTGTGTTCCTGTGAATAACTTTAACTTAGTTTAGCAACATAAACTGTATTCTGATGGATTAATTGATAATCTGTTCTTTCCCTTTTGGTATGTAGGAGAATAGGCAGACAAAACACCCACAGTTACTTTATGAAGCAAAGGTGTATAACATTCTTCAGGGAGGAAGTAAGTATAACATAGTATTAGTTTACAATGCTTTTGTATACATCATGCTGTCCTGATTATTCGCTCTCTTCTTTCAGCTGGTATTGCAAATATAAAATGGTGTGGGGTTGATGGAGAGGACAACGTTCTTGTCCTTGACTTACTAGGACCAAGTCTTGAAGACCTGTTTGTGTACTGCTCTAGGAAGTTTTCGCTGAAAACGGTCCTAATGTTAGCTGATCAGATGGTACTTCAAGTTTCTTATATTATTGTTTACTACTGTGTATTCCCTCTAATACTGTTGTTTTTATTTTGACTTTTAGTGGTTTAAAGGGGCTGTTGCCTGTTGTAATTCAAAATTAAATTTACTAGATATGTTATATCATATTATTTCCATAATTTGTATCTTCATTTTCACTCGTCAATAATCTTGAATAAAACTATGTTAGCAGATTGATGTTGTTAATCAGTCATTTTTCTATCATATTAATCATACCCCATCAAGTTGTCTCGCTTTAAAAGTTAGTTTTTCCTGAATACCAAATTGTATTGCATGTGTTGCTTCTTAAATTGTTCAACTTGCTGATTATAATTTTCAAATCCAAATTGGTTATAATCACTGTTTTTTTGGGGTTTTGATAATCAATTGCAGATTACAAGAATTGAATATACGCACTCTAAGGGGTTTTTGCATAGAGACATAAAACCAGATAACTTCCTGATGGGTCTTGGCAGGAAAGCAACTCAGGTATGGTAGTTATCACATTCTTCTTTAGTGGTGACTTTTTTGTTCCTATAAGATTCTTTGCTCTTTATCTCTGTCTTTGCTTTAATTGTGTTATTCTCGTCAGGCTTACCTTATTGATTTTGGACTTGCAAAAAGATATCGTGACCCCACTTCGAGCCGCCATATTCCTTACAGGTATTTGTTTGATTCTTATGAAGTACACTTACTACTAGTATTTTCTCATAAAGCTAATGAACTTCAGAACACAAACAGGTAGATGGATTTCTTGAGAACCTTCTTTGCTCTAGATGAAGTTATTGTTCTAAAAAATTGAACAGGGACGGAACCAGGCTAGTCAAGTGGTTGGGTTTTTTCCTTCTTTGATATTTGTACATTTTTGTTCTTAGGCTCCCACTAGGTTTATATATTATTTAATAAAAATCAGTTGTATACGGATTGTCTGTAAACTAGTATTTTCACACCCTCCAACTGTGACAAAATTGTATTTTTAGAGAAAATCAAGTAGTTTTGATTTTTTTAACTGATTATGCAATATTACTTATTATGGTAAAATCTATTTAATTACTTTAACACAATCAAAACTCCTTGATTTTCTCTCAAAATCTAAAGTTTGACACTAATTTATAGGCAATTCTTATAGAATTTTTTCTCTATTCCATAGTCCATTGGCCTTTACCCTAATTATGAGAATGAATTTACCCACTTCATATAAATTATGATAAATATGTTGTTTCTCTTTTGTGGTTAATGAATTCATGGTAAAAATAAGAAGAAAAAAAAATTCTATTATATACAGTGGTTAAATTTATATTAATTGTTTATATTTTTTATTAAATATATTGTACCAAAGTCCTCCCCCACTAAACCTAACCCCTGGGTCCATCACTGAAATTGAATATGAACCTTAAGGGGACAATATTTAAGTGTTATGGCCAACAGAGTGCAAAATCTGGAAACTTGTGGATCCTGGAAGGGAGTTAAAGGGGGTGGGTTGGAGGGGATGTCTTTTCTAGATATTCAGATGTTATTTTATTTATATTTTTTTGTTAATAATTTTTCTTCTTTAAATGTATTTTATAATGGTTTTGCTGTTGTTTTTCTTTCTGCCCTCTTCCGCCTGCATTCCATTTCTAAATCTTGTTGTTTTTATGAAGTTTTCTGGTGTCTTATTGCCTTTTCTTTAGGAGCGCCTGAAGTCAGAACAGCAGCTATGTAAGAGTGTATAGTAAAATTTTCTCCAATGTCACTGTAAAATCAAAGATATCTCTTTCCGTAGATTCTGGAAAATAAATTCTTGGTCAAGTTTCCACCTTTATTACGTGGATGGTTATTTCAAGACTGATTTATGTTGAATATGTTGTTTTTAATATCTAGTTCATGTTAAATATTTTACTTCTTGGCCACTGACTAGCTTAAAGATATATCACCGTTGCCTTAGACAATATCATTTAGAAATTTTCCATTAGAGCCTTCACCATGGACCATTTAGAAATGGACTTTTTTGATTGTGTTTCCTGAATGATATTTATCCTAGTGGCTTTGCATTCTTGTTTTTTCCTCACTTGACCTTCAGTTCACTGTACTTGCTGTACTGATGATTTCTTCTTACATTCTTACACCTATACAGAGAGAACAAGAACCTAACAGGGACTGCACGATATGCGAGTTGCAATACTCATTTGGGCATTGGTTAGTAATGTTCAGTAATATTTTTTGGTCTATATTATTGTGCATTTCATCTCTCACTTTCTGTCCTTCAATCTAGAGCAAAGCCGTCGTGATGATTTGGAGTCTCTTGGCTATGTTTTACTCTATTTTTTGAGTGGAAGGTATGTCCTTTTACTCATTGTTGACAATAATAAAATCAGTAATGTTCTATATAGTTTATAGTGTGAATAGAGCTTTTACCCTGAGATAGTTGTACCTTAATTTTTTTTTAATTATCCTGTAACTTGTGAATCTGAGGGGATTTCATGAATGGGTGATTTGGAGTCGATATTTCTTTTTTTTTTAATTTAAATTTATTGATTTAGTCTTGACAAATTTTTTTAGTTTCCTCTTTCAGCCTTCCATGGCAGGGTCTAAAAGCTGCAACAAAGAAGCAAAAATATGACAAAATACGTGAAAAGAAGTTATCAACTCCTATTGAAGTAAGTTTCTGAATCAGACTAATTTGCTTTACCTTTTGTGATGAAAATTGGAATAATGAAAATTGGCAAAAGGATGACACTGGAAATTCCTTTTCGGATTATAAAATTTTCTCAGCAGCTTATTCATCTAGTATCGGCTGTATTGCTTATTGGATTCCTGTAAATGATTTTATTATCCAGAACTGAGGAGAAACATCATTATTAAAGAACTGTTGTTGTGGCAAACAATATTTCATTTATCTTTTTAGCAATTGCAGTAGTTTTTCACTTATATGCACCTTTTCAGCAACTTTAACAGTTTTGTATATTTTCATCAGGTTTTATGCAAGTCTCATCCAGTTGAGTTTGCATCTTACTTCCATTATTGCCATTCTTTAACATTTGATATGCAGCCTGATTATGGATTCTTGAAGCGCCTCTTCCGTGACTTGTTTACCCGTGAAGGTTTGTCCAAGTTTTCTGACCCACCAAAATCTTGAACCCTTCACATTCACTGGTTGTGGAACTGCTACTTAAGTTGACTTCTTGAGTTACATGTTAATTGATTATTTTTTTTTAAATTTTACTATCTAATAATTAATTATGACTAAATATAATTTTTATATATGCTGTTGGTTGTTAAAAGGATTGATTATTAAGTTGCGTGATCATTGTTCTCTTCAGCGTGATAGTATAATATAAATGATCTTCTCTGGTCCTCTCTTTGATGATTGTTATTCTGGATATCTCTTGTAGTTAATAAAGATCAACTTGTTATTGTCCTTGTACAATATAATGTACAAGGTGGCATATCGTGTTGATGATTATTTCATTAGAGCATCGACCGAACTTGAAGTTCCTTGTTTCTCTTAATGATGTGTTTCATTCATTTCCATTGCTGATAGATTATGAGTTTGATTATGTGTTCAACTGGACCATTCTAAAGTATCAACAAACGCTCAAGTCGAAGGCACAGTTCAAGGACTCTGTAAGTATTTCCATGAGCTTTTTCTTCCACTAACTATTTCTTAATACTCACTATTAGAATTGTCAGATTTCTTTCATTTCCTGTGTTTCTTTAGCTTATTTTCATTTGGATAATTCCAAATTATTGTTAGTGTCTTCTATTTTATATTCTTTATTTCTTATTTCTCATTTTATATCATTTTTTTCTTGATCATGAGATGATCCCAGAATTTACAGCCACCGTCTGGAATGACCAGCACAAGATTGTTACCAGTGGATATGGATAAGAATCAAAGTAAGTCGTTAAGTGTGCACCTTTTATGCTTGATGATGTATCTTCTTATACAATGATAAATTTTACCTGCTTTTCATCGAAGTAAAACAACTTGAAGATTTGTATGGCGCTTCTTGAATGTCTTAAGAGAGTCATGAGTGAGCGTCTTTGTTTGTGCTAATCTAAGATACTATTTGAAGAATATAGATTGGGATGACATTTATGCTCCTATGGAAATTCAAATCCTATGTTAAGGAACATATTTACACAGGAATCAGTTGTGTGACATTGGAGCCATCATTAATATATCAGAATAGTATAGGGACACATATATTTGATATGAACATGGGCACTCATGGAGTTCAAACTTGTCTTTTACACAGCATTATCGAGAGATAAGTTGGATCTATGAAGCTCTGACTCATTAATGTTTTGACTCATGTAATGTGATCTTTTAGATGGCACTGCTGCATGGAAACAAGACAAGCATAACATAACGTATATTGAAGTTGAACTGCTGAAGTATTCCTCGAGTCCAACGAATTAGGTCCATATCACGCAATGGGAGGGCACATTTGTTTGGAAAATTAATACATCAGGAACAGGAATCTTAAAATTATGTTTTCCAGGTTGAATTGATGTGGAACAAAATTATGTTATAAAGTCTAAATCAGAAAATGTGCAGTGTGTAATTATTTGCCTACGTTAACAATTTTAGTATTGATATATGTGTTTGTGGCATATATGTTTGTGTATCTTTAATTTAGAAGTCGGAGTTCCACAAGTTTGTTTTGACTTTTCATTGTGAAGATTATGACTAATAAAAACTTCATTTTTTCTAAACTATTTATGTTTTAGTCACTAGTAAAGAGTCTAGAGACTAACTTATAGTTTTGACTTGAAATTGTCATCTAGGACACAGTAAACTTGGTCCAAGACCAACTGACCAAGTGGAAAGCCGGGGAGACACTTGTTTTCTTTATCTTTATAATCAAATGTTATTGTATTGTTCATCTTAACTTCGAAATGACATTTAGATGTTTAACAAATGGAAATTTCGGCTCATGTCTTCTATTTCAGGAGGCAATACTTCTTATTTAGCTGAAAGTACCGAGAACAGAATATCAAGTAATCTCACACGTCCTGATGGTCATATGTGTTTCAGTTCAGGACTAGCACACAATTTGAATGCAGATAATTTGGTTAAGAAACATGTGAGTTAATGTTTGATGGAGATTACATTTATGTTCATCTGCTTACTTACCATTCCCTATTTGGAGGGACCTAAGTGGCCTTTATTTTCCAAGAAAATACATCCATATTATTGCTCCATGAGACAACAAATGCCTTTTTTATTTATTTTCTTTTATATTTAATGTACTTTGAGAACTACAATAAATGTATGGATGTGTCGCTACTTGCTTGTTTCACTTACCAGTAGTTTTCAGTATAATTTGGCATTCTTCAAACCAAAGTCATTTCTGATTTTGATTATTACAGGCTGTAAATAATGCACACATGCCATCTACTTCTACTTTGGGTGGCGCTTTCAAAAGAAATCTCCCAAAAAGAGAAGACCCTGATACTGCAAATATTGACCAAGGGCGTAATGGTAAAACTGGTGCTTCAAGCAGTTGGATGCAATCACTGCACCGTATTTCTTCAGCCAAGTGACTGGTACGGAACTGCATTGGACACACTACTTACTCATATGGCTTTATGTGATACTGCATGAGGCATGGATGGCGATATAAGTTACAATTGTAGACTGTAGATCAACCTCTAAGTTTGTTTTTTCTTTCTTTTAGACGTCTATATGGAGGAGATTCACAGAAGGCGTGACAGATTCACCGATGTTGTAAAGTTATTGAATGGGTTCTGTACCAGATCGCAGAATATGTATTTCTCCTGAGGTGACTGTGAGTACGAACATGTTGCATGATGCTATAAATTTACTTGTCAAGATTTGGTTGTCTTTAGGTATATAGATGGAAAATTGACTAAAATTGTTGCATGTTTTACGCTTGGATGATGTGTAAAGTGTCTTCCAAATTTTGTTGTTGTTGATAGATCACAAAGTTCCTTTGTTTTTTTTGGTTGTTTTGATAATGTATTTCATTCAATTCAGGATTGAGTTGCTTTCTGTCTTTATTGCTTTAATTCCTTTGGATCAAAGGCCTGGATGTTCACCTAGATCAGTTTTAACCTAGGTACCAAGTCCTTCAGAGTCTTAACACTATATTCTAGTGTTTCAGGTACTTTAGAGACAAGTATATTATACTTGTGTCTTTTGAAGCTTTGGTAGAGCTTCTTGTTCTCAATTTTTTTAGTTACTGCTCATTTGCAAAAATTTTTACTTTCAGATTCTGTTGTAGATGGGTCTAAAAGTATTACTAATGAAGGGACCCCACTGGAAGTCTCGATTTCAAATCAACCTGCTTTTTTGTAAGAAAATCCAAATCTAACCAGCAATGGGTTTGGAGGTTTCTTTGTTGGAGATTACAAGGTAATTAATAACAGTGCATATATATGTGCAGGTTGACAGAAGTAAGAAATTCAAATGTGTTCTGCTTTACATTTTATGTTCCATGTTATCAAGTGTGTTCTGCTTTACAGTATTTGTTCAATGCAAGCGTGTTCAAGCTGTTGTAATAGAGTTCTCAAGTTTTACCTTTTTATTTGTTCTGCAGTTTGTCTTTTTCTTTTCCTTTCGTCATTTTCTTCTACTCCCTCTGTCCCAGGATAAAAGTCTTTATTACTATTTTAGGTAGTCCCAAGTTAAATGTCTACTTACCTTAAATGATCTATTTTTTACAATAATTTGCCTATAATACCCTTATTATTAATTGTTATATTTCTATTCTCTATGCATATTTATGGAGCATCACTAGTAATGTGCAAAAAACTATGCAATTAAATGAGAATTTAAATATGGACAATTTTGTCATTTTATCCTCTTCCTTAATATGCTTAAAAAGTCAACCAGGACTTTTATCTGGGACGGAGGTAGTAATTTTTTTTCATTTTCAATTTAAGATATTTTTGAACTTATTCTTTTAAGTTTTATTGTTTCATAATTTTTAATAAGTCATTTCAATTTTGGATTTGAAAATGTCTCAAATTGACTTTCGAAAGTCAATAATGATTATATAATTTGGAATGGAGGGAGTACTATTTTAGTGCACAGTTATCTTTACGATGATTTTTCTTTTTCTTCAAATAATGTACTTGCATCAGGGTCAATTGGTAGACAACCGATATGTTTTAGCTTTTGCCTTGGTTCGGGCAGCAGCAGGCTATTTGACCTAATACAGGTTTTTACGTGTGTATATTGACACTCTATTTCTTTTCAAATCACGATACCTGTTTATCATCTAAAATTCTGATGATTGTTAGTATCATCTCCATTACCTTTGCAGCTCTTGAGCATGATGATTAAATTAAAATACTCTACAAATACTTGTGAGATCTTATATTTCCATGTTTTGTGATGGCTCTTTTTATGTGTGCATATTGAAGTTCTGATGATATTACAGTTTGAGCAAATTCTTGCTGGTTAGTAGTAGTTTCACTTTTCATATCATCCTATCGTGAAACATGTTCATTATATATAGTTAGCAGTAATGAGTTTTTAACTCGTAAGACTTGCTTTCTACTTTACTGGCAGAGGAGGATCTGAAAGCGCAAAAGGCGGTAGGCAAAAATATTGAACAAAAAGCCTTACAAGCAGGTATTATTTACTCCTGCCCTAGGAGTTAAACATCTGAACGGGTGGTATACTACTTTCGCCTACTTGAAAAATTAGTGCTAGGTTCTTCCCCGTCTTATATTCCAAAAAAAAAAACAACATTCATTATATGCTACTATATGTTTTTCTTTATATTATCTTATTACTCGATATATAGGTATGCATCTTTTTTTTCCTTGCACTTATTAGAAGGATACAGTTGGCTGTTTTCAAGCCTTGGTGGTCAGATTATGTGCTGGCTTAGCAATATTCTTAGGTACTCGACAATATTAAAAACATCAAAAGAGTTGCCTAATGACAATAGATGCTAATAATGGTTTTAAAGGCGACAAGCGGATACCAAAAGTGCAGAATTAGTCCAGCATAACACTCTTCTAAACCCCTTACTTAGTGTCATTTTAAAGTGTGCTCGCATGTGGATCTATGCGGAGTGCTGAAAATATACACTCCAAGGTTGTGAATGAAACTCTTCTCTTGCATCTATACTATCCATAAAAACCAGAGAGCTGCACACCATTGAAACAACAAATCTTTAAACGAAAGGTGCTTATCCAACACTGGACCTCAAATATCACAATCAAATGTTAGGACTAGTTAACAAACCATTATACCAAAAGAGCTGAATCAAACAGCTCCGGCAGTCATGAATTGATGATCTACAACGAACTTGATATTCACTAAACAAGTATCATCCGTCCAATTGTTTAGGGGTGAAAATGATCCCGAGTCGATCCGAACACCCTAATGCTCAAGCTCGACTCGGATAAAAAAATTTGTGTTCAGGTTCGACTCGAATTGAATCGATAATTTACAAGATCGCTCAAGTTCGTCTCGATACTACTCGGCTCGAATTACTCGACTCATTTTCACAAGAGTAATTAGCGAGCCTTTCTATTCGAGCTCGAGTCTCATATGGATGACACCAAAATGAGACATAAAATAAAAACTTAAAAAACTTCAATTTCGCTTTTATATATAAAATTCATGTGTAATGTGTTACAAATATTCTTGATTTTTTATTTTCTCACCACCAACCGCATGATAGGATTTTATCGCTATGGCAAAATCTACATTTGTTTCTAAACATAATTACAAATGCTCACTGCTCACAGAACAGGATATCACAACTATTAGTGATAAGAGTCCCATCATAGTCCAGAAACAACGCTACTCTTGCCCTTGGCATAACTTATTTTTCTCAAAAGATGCAAGTGCAGATGGATACTTGAGCTGCATAGAACAAGAAGAGGAAGTTAGGTAAACATGGTATTTCGTAGTGCAAATTTGATTGTTGACCAAAGAAAGAGAAACTATATGACAACGTTACCATCCAATTGAGATAAGCAATATCAGTTGGCTACGTGCAGAAATTTTTAGTTATTTTCTTTGTTCCGGAGAAGCTTGTGGACATAATTTTTCTTCCCATCAGTGAGCAAGGCCACTAGGCACTTCAAATTCATTTGGATGATCAATTGGTATTATCACCAACAAAAAATATAATAAATATATTTCTTTTCAAAGAACAAATCAAGCTGCAACTTTAGGTAGAGGAAATGCTCAAATTGATTGAAACAAGTCGTACCATTCTGAAAACATCAACTGAGCATCCCATTCCTGCAAGCATCAGTGCTACCTGTTGTGATCAACAAAAAGCACAAAATATTAAACTCATCGTATCTATGCACAAAATTTTCAGATTTCTGTGTCGATCCATATGTCATAAATGATAAATCTCAGAAGGTTAATCACATGACAAATAAAAGTGAGAGCTGAGTAGAAACTCATCGTATCTATGCACCTAAACTCATCAACAAATACATGCTCCTATGGGTAGGAATCATCCAGGAATGGGTTGATTGCAGTCAAAGTACACCCATGAATTTCATCATAAACCATTCGCTTCGCAGGGTCACTCAGAACCTACACTGCAATAATCCATATATGATTCAAACCCAAGTTTCAGAACATGCTTTGTAGCATATGCAATTCAAAATCAAATCCAAATGGTGTTAAGAAACCAAAATTACATAGAAATCTATATACCTGAAGCCTCCTCAAAGTGTTTCATTGAATAAGATCAAAAATTGAAACTTGAAAGTTATAAATTAGGGTTCTAATTTTATTGATTGGGGAAGTAGATGTTGATTTACCTCGTGGCTGGATAAGAAATATTAAAGCTATACATATATATAGATTACTTAAGTGAAAGAGAAGATCAGAAGAAGAAAATATGAAAGAAAGAACTGACTTACACATAACACATCAATCTTCTTTTGTGGGATGATTCAGTTTTCAGCCTCCAATCTCACCCCCTCGAGAATAAAAACTTTTAATTTCTCTGTAAACAAAGCAACTGAAGAGTGAAGTCTGAAGAGATGAAAGGGTAGACAACCAAACACATAACAGCTAAACCTTTTCAGTTTTCACTCGCTTATCAATATTAAGGATCGAGTAAGTACGAACTTGAAACGAGTAGGGTTTATCGAGTAAGGATCGAGTATGGATCAGACGAAAGAGGAAAGTTCAAACCCTAAAATGAGCGAACGGTATTATGCTCATATTCGAGTTCAGTATTATAACCCCAAAAAAGAGCTTGGCCCATATTCGACTCGGATAGCTACCGAATCCGAATTCCAGATCATATTTTTTAGTCGAATCCGAATTGAGTACCGAATTACTCGAACCGATTTTCACCCCTAATTATTTGACATATCGTTAGGTACATCCAATTTTAACATGGGATCTTTCCCCTTCTTTTAGGTCCAAAGGAGTATATCAAGCTCATTCTTTGTAATTTCTAACATTACAAGGGGTGAACAGTTTATTATATTTAATTCCTTAATGGGGTTATTTTCAGTTCGATAATCTGACCTCAATTAAATGAAGGTCAACTTTGTGATGGCAACTTGATCATTTCATTTCCCCCTGTAAAGTGTAAACTGTGTGTCAACTTAGTTGGTCAACTCTTTTTAATTTAAATATGGTTCCTCATTTAAATAAGGTTGCTCTTAATGGTGTAAATGAACCGAATTGAGTCGAGTATTGAATTGTTCATATGCGGTTCACAAAATTTATCGAGTATGAAATAATGTTTGATTGATGCTCGTTTAGCTACTGAGTCGAGCACAATCTTGAATCGAGTTCGGACAGTTTGAAATTTTCGATTGAATATGATTCGAATATCAATAAAAAATTATAATTTGAACAGATTCGAGTAATATATCGAATTTTAAAATTTATTTATATTTGAATCATTTATATTTTGAGCGAGTTCGAATCGAACTTTTTAGTTGAATGAGTACGAATTGAGTTTGAATTATTTAATTAATTTTAATAGACAAATAAAATTTTAAAAAGTGCTACATGAATTATAATCTTATTACCATTATAATAATAAAGTAACATACGCACATCTCAATCGAAGCAAAAGTACGATCACATCCAGGTTGGCTATATGGGCACAAATTCATTGGTCTATGATCCAAGCATAATATTTAAAAGATAAAAGAAGAAGAAAGTAAACTCACATGAATATTTGAAATGATTTGTCATTGACTCGAATAATATGTATCATATTAATAATTTTGATATAGTGGAGACATCGTGAAATGTGAATGACGGTCTCAGCTGGCCTTTTGCAATAATGCATGCAAGCATGGGTTCTTACTCATGCATAAATAAGTCTATCAGCCTTAGGGCATCAACAGTGTATATGTGAAAATGACGGAGGAAATTACTTAATTTGGCTTGATGTGGTCAGAAAAAGTAAAAAAAGGTAGTGGTTAAATATGACATTTATTTTTGTAATTTTATCCCCTATATGAATATAATATTCTTTATTTTAAAATTAGGGGCGTAAACCAGTCGAATCTTAACGAATATTTTAATATTTAAATTCGACTCGACTCAAAAAAATTAGACTCGGATTCGATAAGGAATTTCTAATTTTGCGTTAGATTCGACTCGGACCTATTCGGCTCGTAAGTACTTGACTCGTTTACATAGCTAGTTATTCATGAGCATTCAAATTGAGTTTCGAAAATGAACTATTTCACTTAAATTGAACCACTACGTACTAAATTGATTGTTGAACTAATGTTTTTATATAAAAGTTTTTCACTTGTATTTATGTAAAGAAATTACAAATAATGTAATACAAATTGGCAATAAATTTATTCAAATACAAGCTTATAAAATTTCATACTACACTTTATAAATTATAAAGAATGATACAAATATCATTAAATATGATTCATCGAGCAGGTATCGAGTATGGTTCGAAAAAAAAATGAAATACTCGAACTTAAATCTGAGCGAACGCTGTTACACTCGAATTCGACTTGTGTATCATTAAATAGAAAACGACTATGGATCAGATTCGACTTGAATCAATTTTGAATTCGAGTTTTGGATCATATTTTTTGAGTCGATCTCGAGCTGAGTAACGAGCTACTTGGCTCGGCTTACACCCATATTTAAAATATAAGATTATTATTAATTTTTGAAAGTGAATCTGAGACATTTTTAAATTAAAATTGATCTAGATTTATTTAATTTTAACTAGTATTATATAAATATTACAAAATGAGTAATGTTAGGGATTTCAAAATTTTGTCTCAAATGGGTTTCAAATGACATTATATTGAATATTTTAACAATAATTTATTGCATTCACATGAGATTTACCCAACTAATATTATGGTGACACATTATTTGAGACAAAAAGTTGAGACTTCTAACATTATCCTTATACAATACATAAAAATTTCTATTATTTCATAATTGTTACTCTATCTGTTCCAGGATAAAAGTCATGTTTGAATTTTTGTGCATATTAAGAAAGTGAATAAAATGTCAAAAATTGTTTATACTTAAATTCTCATTTAAATGCATAGTTTTCTGCACATAATTGGTGATATTCCATAAATATGAATAGATAATAGAAAATGACAATTAATGTTGAGAATTAAGTCAACACAAACCACACAATAAAATAAAGAGAGATAAAACAACACAAGATTTAATGTGAAAACCTTTAAAGGGAAAAATTAAGGGTCAAACTTTGAATCTCTACTATATCAAAATAATGGGCTTAACAACAATCCTTATAAGTTTTATGCCCTAGATGCAATTTTTTGCATAGACTAAAAGTTGCAAAACCCTCCCACCCACAAATATAATTTTTTAGCACAGAATATAAAACCTGCAAAAAAACCCTGACACTCGCACAAACACAAAACTAACTCGCACCATTTCTCAACTCTTAGGATGCTATATGACTTTTGATTGTGTCATACTTCAATAACTCAACATAATATTCTATTTATAGAATACCCACAATTCTTCTCTACCTATTCAAAATAGGACAATTACAAAATAAAACTCCTACTAAAAATAAGATTCCTTCTCATAGTTAGACTCCAACATATAATAAATATCCTATTAAAAATAGGACGTCTTTCTTTCCATAATAACAATTCTTTTCTGAATAGGATTCGAGGAGTAACTTAACAATTCCTTCATCAACTCGAATCTCCGAATACTTCAACTTTATATCTGAATAGGATTCCGTAGCGATCCGAACTTTCGACAATTATTAAAAATAAGAATTTAATAAAATAAAATTCTTATTATGCGATAAGTTATGAAAATTGGATTGCATAAGTGGATATAAGTTGTGATATATTGTGACATCCCGATAATTCCTGTAATCTATTATTTGGGTTCATGAATATGAATATCTAATAAGATAAAATTTTATAGATATTATTATGTGTAAATGTGATTTTATGATATTTAAGGTCGAATTAAGACCTAGTATGTGTGTTATGTGATT